>VRLP01005816.1:0-33357 GCA_009660295.1 Lophius piscatorius
ACATAGATATGGATATAATGTATGTGATAGAGAGACATAGATATGGATATAATGTATGTGATAGAGAGACATAGATATGGATATAATGTATGTGATAGAGAGATAGAGACATAGATATGGATATAATGTATGTGATAGAGAGATAGAGACATAGATATGGATATAATGTATGTGATAGAGACATAGATATGGATATAATGTATGTGATAGAGACATAGAGACATAGATATGGATATAATGTATGTGATAGAGAGATAGAGACATAGATATGGATATAATGTATGTGATAGAGACATAGATATGGATATAATGTATGTGATAGAGACATAGAGACATAGATATGGATATAATGTATGTGATAGAGAGATAGAGACATAGATATGGATATAATGTATGTGATAGAGACATAGATATGGATATAATGTATGTGATAGAGACATAGAGACATAGATATGGATATAATGTATGTGATAGAGAGACATAGAGACAAAGACTGGTAGAGATATAGATATAGTGAATGCAATAAAGAGATAGATAAAGAGATAGAGAGTGATATAGATATAGATGGAGATTGACAGAGAGATAAAGGGATAAAAATAGATATACAATACTCTCTCACTATATAACTCTAGTAAGAGAGTTATATAGAGATAGCTGGTATAATGATAGAGAGAGGAGGAGACATACTAGATAGAAATAGAAATAGAAGGAGAGGTAAATAGGGAACTATGGATAAAGATAGATAGATACTGCTACAGAGCTACAGAGATAGATAGTGATAGAGATAGATCTATAAGCATCTATAATAAGTAATTCAGTATCTATTGTTGTTCTGATGATGATGATGATGATGATGAAGATCATGGTGTTACCATGTCTTTGCCTCCTTACCTTCTTGAGTTTCTCCACCATCTCCTCGATGTTGAGGTCGGAGCTGTGCGCCACCTTGTTCTCCATCTGGGTCAGCCACTCACACAGCTCCTTGTTCTTCTCGTTGAAGATGATCCAGGCGTTGAGACGATCGGCGATCTCCTGTTTACGCAGAGACACCTGCCACAAGGAGGATTAGAGCAGAGAAATTCAGTCAGCTTCATGACTTTAGGATGTTAAGGTCTACTGTTCTGCCTGATCTTCATCAGCCGTCTTTCCTGACATCATGATGCGAATAAAAAGCCATAAACACTGGAAGCATCTTCTCAGCCTCCCTCTGATGTGTCAGGTCATGGTGGGCTTTCCCCTGGTTCTGTTTCCCAGAGACTACTGAGGAGTGCAGAAGGTGTGAACACAGCTTGAGTTGCAGCTTTGAGGTGGATAATGTAAAAACAGGAAAATATGTTTGTAGGTCGAGAACTTGAAGGGAGAGTCCATCACAGAGAAGTAGTAATCCATGATATGTTCTCCTCTGAGACCTTCACGTTGGAGTATGGAGAGGTGAAACAGCTTCAACTTTTAGAAGAAGTCCGGTTGCTTCAACCTTCACGCATGAATGACAGGACCGGAGGTCTCCCACCAGAACATTAAGCAGAGCATCACATTGCCTCCTCCAGGCTCTTCCCATAATGCATCCTGGTACCATCTCTTCTCCATGTAAGGGCGGAACATACGTGCGACTGATGTAAAAGAAAATGTGATACATCAGCCCAGACCCTCTTCTTCCATTACATGACAGAAAATCAATGTCACTGCTTATAATGACTGAATGTCTCCTTTTAAGTGAGAGAACACTTCAGTCAATGAAATCCGGGACTTCACTTTGTTTATGTCCCACCCTTGTATAGAACAACAAAGACCGTCTGAGCAGATGCAGGATCTTAAAAAAACAACACACAAACAATCAGACCGACAGTAAAAACTGTGTGTCTGTATGAAATGATATGATGTAACAAAGGTCATGTTTATTCACTATTTTCAAGGTCTTTCCTGCTTTTTGTCTGAATAATTTAGGTTTTAAACAGGTCCTACTAGTCCTAGTAAAAAAAAGTATTTTTCATAAAGAAAACTTAATTCACTTCATAAAGTAAAAAAAGAACTATTAGACTAATAGAGTGATTCAAACGCACCAAATCTGGACATGATGGCACCAACAGTTACCAAGTAAGAGGGTCAAATATGAACTATTAGTGAGTGAAGTATGATAAACACAGGATAGATCTCATAGAGTCCATTCTTCTGCACCACATTTGAACTAAATTGGACCAACGGTTGAGAAGTTATTGCCCAGATACTTGGATGTAAAGCTCCCCCTAGTGGCGGAAATATACAACTGTCCGTTGTCTCTCTGAGGGATACAGTGAAGATATCTCATGAAGCTTGTCCTTTGACTCTTCTGATGGAGTCGAGACGGTTCCTGTGATTTCTCAGTAATAATCTTGGAATCGCCTCCTCAAACCACAAACCTCTGAGTCGAGGTGGAACATGGTGTCAGACACGAGAATGGACTGAGGACAATTAAATCATTCATTGTGATTATTTGTATAACAATTAGTTGTCAGCTGAAATGTCGTTACAGTGAGGGCCAACCTTAAATACTGAAAGTCAGTGAGACACCCCCCCCCTCCTCCTCCTCCTCCTCCCCCTGAACTCATTGCAATACAAAGGGCCTTCATACTGAAGCCTCTCAGGTCGTTAAAACGTTTCTCCCCTGTCACCATCTGTTCCCCCACCCTCACAAAGCCCCCCGCCCGGACCTGTTGGTCTCTCCCACCGCCCTGAGAGACCCTCATGATTTACTAACCTAACTCCTTGTTAGAGGATCAGACTTCTGTCGGTGGAGCAGACAGGGAGACAAAGACTGTGGGATGTGGATTCCGAGGTGAGAACTGGAACCGTCTCCTGAACTGACTGCTTCATTTAGCTAAAAGAAGAAGAAGTTTCTTTGCCCTCCTTCGTTTTGCTCCCCCTCTCAGGAGCTAAACTGTCTCACCTGACCTGCTGCTGTCTCACAACACATGCATGCTATAAACACTGCCGTGATTACCTGATCTCTGTCAGACTGGCCTGACAAAACGGAAATGATTTCAACCCAAAGAGTTGATCTTCACAGCAGGGACAGCTTCAAACTACCTCCTCTACTGACTCATCCTCGTTTGACAGGAGTCAAACCACTTAGGTCACTTAAAAAAAACATCTTAACTTGATGAGGAAGCAGGACAATCACAATTACACCCGTTTTAAAGTCCCACAACTTCCAGGGACGCCTGACGTGACGTGATGAAATTAAAAAAAGTTCTGTTTGGAATGATGGTCTAGACCCTTGAAATATTTAATTTTGTTTGAATGGACTAGAACAACACATAAAGTCCTGAGTTTCAAAACACGCAATGATAATTACAAAATATATTAATATAAACTATGAAATAACTATGAGTCAAAATGAAGTTCTGTGAGCAGCGGCACTCCCCCTCTAGGAGCGCTCCACCAGCATTATGTTAACCTTTTCTCCCTGGATGTAACTAACAAATAAACATATCTAAGATTGGAGCGAACTTGACCTTTAACTCACATATTTTGCCAGATGGAAAAACCCAGAAGTACAAGCTGGAGTACTTCAGACTTTTAAATATTCAGTTGATGGAACTTGCACTGAGTGGAGAGTCTACAGCAACAAGGAGTGAAATGAAGAGCAGGAGGCGCAGGAGGAGCAGGAGGAGATGAACCTGCAGAGGCAGCTTCCCTCAGAGGGTTGAGAGGTTCTGACTCCAGTCAGTGCACCAAAGCCAGCAGACTAACCTTGAGGCAGAGTTCCTCCCACTGACAGTGCAGGTGCTCCACCTGCTCCTGCAGCAGCAGGACGTCCTCCGCGATGATGTACTGGGACAGATCCGTCTTCATGGTGCTCAGCTCCGTGAGGCTTTCGGCCCAGTCCTCCAGGGAGTCCTCGTTCTCCTGCATACCATAACACACGCCGATCACCACAACAAACAGTGAGGAACCCTCTTCTGCAGCTCACTCACTCCCAGCTGCTCCCTAAATTATGGCTCAGCCCAGCCCCTTTTCCCATCTCCCCACCCTGAGCCCGTTTCTCCCCCCTTTTCTCCACCCAGAGAGGATTAAGGGCCACAGGCTGGAGTCTGGGCTGGGGGGAGGGGTGACTGCTGGGGGGAGGGGTGTAGGATAAAGGCTGTTATGGGTCAGAGAGAGGATGAGACGAGCCAACCCGGGATCAAACTCTTCTGGAGCGAAAAATAGTTCAACTGTTTCCCAAAGTACCTAGACTCCGCCCACAAAGGACCGGCTACAGTTTATGTTCTGAAAGAGAGACGTTGTCTGTGCTCATTTTCTGTTTCAAACCTTAACAACCAATACATGGAATAAATGTACGTACTGACAGAATAGACGCTCGTCTTTTCTGTTATTTTTTAATATTTCATTATAAATGTTTGAATTTAACCCACCCAAGGAGGGTCCACTGTCCTTTTATTTCCATACTACTACTCTTAAGGTTTTTTTTACTTGTATGTAACTTTTTTATTTCCATACTACTACTCTTAAGGTTTTTTTTACTTGTATGTAACTTTTTTATTTTCATACTACTACTCTTATACTTTTTCAACTTTCATACTTCTTTACTTTCATATTACTTTTGAATGTAAAACTTCTCTTCTTTTTTTAACTTTAATACTTCTGTTATTCCTAATTAACTAATTACTTTAACACTTTTTTTACTTTCATACTTTTACATTTTCACTTGATTACTTCTTACTTTTATATTCTTGTACTCTCACATAACTTTCCATTTTCAGACTATTCTACTTTAAGGCCTTGTAACTTTTGTTCCACTCCTTTATATTTCATTTTCATTTTATGACTTTTTTTCCTAGAACTAATTCTTTGCCCCGGTTCTTCTGGACTGAGGAACGTCAGAACTTGTATCACCTGCGGTACCTTGTTGGATTTGTCGGCGCTCTGCAGCTCCTGGTCGCTCTCTGGCATCGACTGGTTCAGTCTGGTCTTCACGTCCTTCAGCTGCAGCACGCTGTGCGACAGTCCGGCCTCGCAGCTCTCCCAGTTCTGAGACATGGTTTCAAACGAGCCGTCATTAATCATCGGGTCGAGTCAACAGGTTCTGTAGGAACTGAACGATCCCAGAGTCGCTGCCCTCCTTCGTCTCTGACTTCCTAAACACGTCGAGTGTCATTAACTCCAGCTAATTGGATTAACTCTGCTGCTCTCAGGAGAACGCCGACCGGCAGAGGCTACAGGTGACAGATGGAGGAGCCAGGACGGGTCAGGTCCAGTCTGACGGAACTAGCAACACATGGAATCAAATCTACCTGCAACTAAGAAGGAAGCAGGTTCATAGAACCACATTATTTAGGCTCCTCCCCCACGACGTTTTCCTTCCTGTGCATGGGAGCTCGGTCCTGGTCCATTATATAATTATCTGTGATGTCACGGAGATTCTGTACCACAGTAGAACCATCACACGACCGACAAACCGGTTCATTTACACACAGGGGAGTCTGAGAGGAAGACAAATGGGACCATCATCACATTTTATCTCTAGAGACAGAAATCCAAATAGTTTTTTTTTATTGAAAAAAAAATAAATGTAAATTCTGAGGAAGCAGCTGTGAAGGCCGACTTTTAAAGCGCTCAGTGACATCTAGTAGAATGTTTGACCATAAAGTTCAGTCGATTCAGTCTCACATTATTCAATGAAACTAGTCCTACGCCGCGTCCCCCGAAAGCAGGGGTGTATCCCCAAACAGCCCCCAACAAATCCCCTTCAGAGTAGAGGCACCCCCCTGATTGAGCTCCTCGTTCTAAATGTGACGTTAGGACCGAACGAAAGAATCCCCCTGGTGAGGGAAATATGATATAAACGAGATAAATCTCCTCCAGTCGACTCGGATTCACCTCATTTGAACTAAATGGAAGGGTTGAGAGAATGTGGAGGAGGAGGTCGAGGTGGCGCCGGAGGTGGATGTGGCAGCATTAATGTCGTTAATATATTCCAGACTTTCGGGGATATAAATAGTGCCTCAAAATTTGCTGAATCCAAAAAACTGGGCAAAAAATTAAAGACTTAACCAAATTAAGTTTTGAGAGGTTTCGTAAAAAAAAGTCATTCAGCAAAATAAAATGAGATCAAATGAGAAACGTCACATTTTTGAAGACGGTATCAGAGAATGTGGAACGTTTCTGCTTGACTCACTGGAGACACTCTTCTCTACCTTCAGACAGGTGATTAAAATCAGTTTCCATCCCGACTCCAGAACCAGAAGTTTGTCGTTAAAGTCCAGACACAGTCCCACAGAACCACGTGAGCCTGGCGGGCCCTACCTCGATGATGGCCACTGTGAGGTCCAGTCTCCGGCCGAGCCGGCTGTGCAGGTTGTCCCACTCCTCCTGCAGGTTTCCAAGATCCGCCTGCAGCCGGGTCTGGGTCTGCTCGTCCCCCATGGAGAAGAGCTGCTGGCCGATGTCCAGAATGTGGATGAAGCTGCTCTGATACCGCTGGAACGACACCTCCGTGTGCTGAGGAGCAGGACGGCAGAACATTTCAAAAAGAGAGTGAGGGTGAGGGGAAGGTGGGCTTACCAGCTCCCTCTCTTTCCAGAGCAGATATCAGTCTGTTGTGCTTTCCCTCTAATCTAATCTTCTTCACAACAGAATCTCTCCTCCTCACCTCTGTTGTCTCTACCTTAATGTAAATCTAATCACGTCTTTACCCCTGATCAGCCGTCAGTGATCTGTGTCTGTGGGCTCTGGGGCACCGCATGATGAAAAGAAGACAAAGTAGAATAAAGTAGAAAGATCTCAGAGAACAAACCTCCGTCGAGACCCAACAGAACCGAATCGGATCATTTTATTTAAGATTACGGGTCATTGAAGCCGTCTTAATAATATACGTTCTACATTCACATCCCAGGTAGTACTAATAATAATAATAATACAGTTAATTTACAATGCACTTTAGATTTGGATCTGTCCTATTCAACATGTTCTTTATGATTAGGTGACCCCACCCTGGAATGTGACCACTCCTTCATTTAACATAGGGCTCAATATTATCAGTGATTGTCATTTTCTGCTGGGTTGTCATGTCTCAATGTGATGACATCACCTCTGGTTCATGACCAAACCCAAAGTTTCCTCTGGGTAATTTGATGAAAAAATCCATCTATTCATTTATGGGTTATTGGCAAAAAAACCTCCAAAAGTGCTGCGATAGTTAAGAAAACGTAATGATTCAAACTAAATCTACCTCTGGGTAATTTCATGCCTGTCTGTCTATTAGTGTTTCTGTAATCCTGCTAACAAACAGATAAACTAAAGTCAAGCTACACCTGATGGATCTAGACGATCTGCATTCAGAGAACAAAACTTACCTACTCGTAAACAAAGATTCCTCTCCTGTATAAAACATCAAAGGAACAAGGCACAAGAGTTCTCCAGTTTAAGAAACATTCATACAGATTCATACATTCATACAGATTCATACATTCATACAGATTCATACATTCATACAGATTCATACAGATTCATACATTCATACAGATTCATACAGATTCATACATTCATACAGATTCATACATTCATACAGATTAATACAGATTCATACATTAATACAGATTAATACATTCATACAGATTAATACAGATTCATACATTAATACAGATTAATACATTCATACAGATTAATACAGATTCATACATTCATACAGATTCATACATTCATACAGATTCATACATTCATACAGATTCATACATTAATGTCTGAGTCATCGCCAGCCTCTACATCTACCCACAACTCCAACCAACTCTCTGAGTATGGATCCGCAGAGAATCAGAAAGAGGTTTACTCTTGATGTTGACTCATTTCCATTTCCTGTTCCTGTCCCAGCCCCCCCCGCCACAAAGGAACATCAAAGGCACTTCAGCCCCAGCTTTCCCTCAAAGGAACACAGGCATCAACAATAACAGACACTACCACAAAAATAACAATTTTGTTCTTATTAAATGCTAGAAATCGTATAACGTCACCTAAATGTAATCATCGGTAGGATATACCTAAACGTACCTCTGGGTAAAGTTTCATGTAAATCTGTCCATGTGTGTCTCTGAAGTCCTGCTCACAGACAGACAGACGGCCGGACAGACAGACAATCCAACACGGGTGAAAACATAACGCTAGAATAAAAAATCTCTCTTTGTGGTTCAGAAGATCAAGTTTTCTTTTTTTCATCCATCTAGTGACTCCATGACAAACTTTTCTATCACCACTAAGTCCCTCAACACTTCTACACCGTCCCCCTGTCCTCCCTGTCTTTGATCTCCTGTAACTCCTCTGCTTCTCCAGCCCTGAGGTTCTCCGTCTCACCTGCAGGTCCTGGAGGGAGCGCCGGAGCTGCTGCAGGCCGAGGCCGGCCGGCGCCGCCGGGCTCAGGACGGCCTGCGTGTCTGACAGGAACCCTCGCAGCTTCCTCAGGCTGCGGCTGTAGAGGTGCCAGTTCTTCACCAGCCCCTCCACCAGGCTGTGGCGCTGGTCGGCCCGCTGCACCGCACCCTGCCAGTGCTCCCGAAGCTGGGCCAGCTTCAGGATGAAGTCACTCCTGCATCAGGAACACAGTCGGACATTCAATACTAGACACTGTAAACTCAAACTAAAGGTATGAAGTAAATACTTTCTAAAGACCATGAATATTAAAATGATGAGCTGAACAACAGAACTCTTATTTCTTACATGTAGGGGTTCATTCTTAAAAGCAGCAGAAAAACTGACCACTGAAACGCCGTAACGAGCTTTAAAACTATATATATATATATATACTATAATAAAAGATGTAATTTAGGCCTGTTTAGTTAATTACAAGCAATCATTTATTTAATATTGATTCTCTTCATTTGTCTTTGTGTCTCTCGATGGAGCTGGTTTTAACAATCTATACCTTCATCAAGACAAATAATTCAATGAGAAAAGCTTATAAGACAAATGTGATTTTTCTGTGATTATTTATTATTTTCTTCATTTTTCTTATATCAAATTATTGTTAAAATTAAAATAATAAAAAAAAAAAAAAACATTTATCTGAACAGAATTTCTTTACTCTTAAAATAAGGCAAAAAAAATGTTCCTCTCATTTTTCTTAAGAATAAAATATATATTAAAAAGGAATAGTTTCACTTTTGTTTTATGTTCCTAAAATGAGTGGGCGGGGTCCGGTACCTGTCCTCCACCTCTCCCTTCTGCAGCAGGTGGAGAGCGTCAGCGATCACTGAGTGGAGGATCTGGTGACCGATGGACAGCTCGGTCTGGAACCGCTGAAACATGGGGACAGCTCAGGATTACATCTCTGGGATTTCTCCCTTATATTCAGTGAGGGAGTGTGTCTGTCCTGTGAGACACCTTCAGTGTGGACAGCTGCTGTCTGAGGCCCGCGTAGGAGCCGGACACGTCTACAGCCAGATCCTCTTCCATCCGCTGCAGGAAAGACATCCAGCTCTCACACTTCTGTTCAAAGCTCTGCCGCCTCAGCGCCTCCGTCTGCAGCTCACTGTGACCCGGAGAAATGTCCACTCAGAGGAAATGTCCACTCAGAGGAAATGTCCACTCAGAGGAAATGTCCACTCAGAGGAAATGACCACTCAGAGGAAATGTCCACTCAGAGGAAATGACCACTTCATTCACGCGTATAAAACTTGAATTTCTGCTTATTAAACCCCATAACATTTTAAGTCTCTATTATGGCATTGAAAAATGTGTGCCACTTGGAAGACCCTTCATATTTTATTTTCTCATTAAGCGGAACACTCACAACACACTAGCCAATTCCACCTCCACTCTACACCTTCAAAATAAGAGACAGTTATGGAAAGATTTCATTTATGGCTAATTAAAAAAAGAATCTCTGTCTTCCACATTTTTGAAACTCATCAGCCGCCACCGAAACATCTTTACAGTGTCACGATACTGTATAATAATAATAATAATTATCCATCCATGCTCTCATGTAATGTGGGGAGTTTCTGGAGAGAACTCGGGTCTGACCTGCAGGCCTCCTCAGCTCTGGCGGAGGTTTGGGCCCAGCAGCGGTTGAGGCGTTGCAGGCGGCGTGCTGCGGCGTCTCCTGGCGTCAGACTGCAGCTGAGCTCATTCAGAACATCCAGGTCAGCAGACAGGCCGCTCGGCTGCAGGAGGCCCGACTGCAAACATATGGTGGCAACTCAGATCACAACAGTCTGGAGTACTGGACAGGTGAGGTCACACCTGGTGACCCAAACACCGGCTCTGAAGACCCTCTTCTACTTGTATCTGGTTTCTGGAGCCTCATGGGTTTCAAACCCACTACTGAACCTCTGAGGTCCAGCTCAAATGTTTGTCTGACACATTTTGAGTCACTATTTCTTCATGAAGAATGTGTTGAAACATTTGGATTACGGCTGATTAAGTAGGGTAACCGAGTGACGGGCAGGAATTTATGGGTCAAATCATTTTATTAAGACATTCTTCACCAAACGGTTGAGAAATAAACTTTTAAATAATGATAGAAAATGATGGATAATGGTGAAGTAATGTAATTAACACCAATTATTTTCCATGAAACACAGAATAATTGATAAATCTTTGTTGTCATTATAATATCGAAAATACTTTTTAATCATAAGATGCATTAAATTAAATTAATAAATCTCCCAAATATTAAAATAGGCAAAGAAATAAATTATATAAAGAAATAAAATGTGAAAAATAATACATTTATTTTCCATTGTTTCTGGTTCTGGTTAAGAACATCAACGGGTTCTTGTCAAAAAGAAACGTTGTTTATTATGTTTTACATAAAGAAATATAAATAAAGATATTTATAATCTTCTCAGAGCGAATTTTAAACCTTGTTCAACATGAAAAACAAAAGTTCTGGTCCGTCGTACAGGTCATTTACATGCCCACAAAAAAGGAAAATTGATCAGGAGATGCCTGTGGTGCCATGGAACGCTCCAGGAAATGGATTTCCCATCTTCAGAGAGGAGATGATGAGAAGCCAGAATAATCACAGTTGTTTTTATTAAGATAATCCCAGTCTGTATTTATTTGAATGTTCTGCTCCTCCTGCTCAGTGGCTCCAGTGAAAGAAACCATAGAGTCTCTCACCTGGTCTGTTCTCCCAGGTTCCTTCTGCAGACGCTCCTTCCAAAGCTCCAGGTTTCCCTCCAGTGACTCCAGGAGTTTCCCAAACTCCTGCAGCCGCTCCAGCTCCTCCTGCAGACAAACACCACCCACAGCCATCTGTGACTTCCCTTATGGGTCAGTGTAACACCTAGGGGCAGGTAGGGGCGGTCCTGAGGAGCGCCGTGACATCACGCCTGTATGACCTACTCTCAAGGTTCTAGAGCTTAAAATAACGTCCTGCTCAGCTGTTTGGGCGACTCGCTGTAACCTGAACTCGATGGTTAATAACTCCTAAATAAATACTTATTTTATTTAAATCAGTATAGATTTTTAAATTGTATTCAGATATCAAACAATTATCATAAATCTGTTCATTATAAAAACAATAGAAATGAATGAATGAAATGTATTTAAAATACAAGAAGTGTCGCATGAAAGTTACATAAATATAATTTGTACTTGTTTCATTTATGTTATTAAAATATATATATGTTAAATACTAGGCGTAAATATTTTTTTTGAGTGTTTTTCTCCATGTTTTACAACCGATTTGTGACTTTTAAGGTACATTTGTGTCTAAGATGGTAAATTATTAAATGTCCCAAAGAAGTTGATATGTAAATAAATAAATAAATGTTGTGTTGTTATTTTTGCAGGTGAGGACAGTAAAGGGTTATTAACTCTATCTGGTATTTCACATCTCAGATGTCAGACAGTGAGTTTGAGACGTGATGATTCCACAAACACTCATTCATTACCTGGAGATTACCCAGCTTCCCCGTCAGCGCCCGACCGAGCTGCAGGACGCCACGTGACAGCCGACGGCTCTCTGATCTGACCAGACTGTCGGCTGACGGCTCCAGGTGGGAGGTCAGGTTCTTGGAGGACTCCAACACCTCCTCCAGGTCAGACTGCAGGGAGTTGGACCTCTGCAGGAGGCTCTGGAGCAGGAGGACACACAGGGAGAACAGGGTTCTTCAGCATGTAGTGTGTGTCTCTGTGTGTTTGTATGTTTGTGTGTGTCTGCATGTGTGTATGTGCCTGTGTATGTTTGTGAGTTTGTGTATGTCTGTGTGTCTCATTTCATGTTAATTCATTTTATGATGTCATGTTCTGTCATCTCCTGACATACAATGTCATGCCGGATCATGTCAAGTTATTTTCTGTCATGTCATTTTCTGTCATGTCATATATCGTGTCATGTGGTCAAAATTGAGCTCCTAATGAAATTTGAACCAATGCTCTGTTAAAATACTGTGGAAGGCTAATTTAGAGTGTAATGTTCAGAGTCCTAAGCTCTTCTAAGGATGGAACACCTGACATGAAATCAATGACAACAAGTTGATCATTTTCCCACTTTTAGTTCCCAAAAAACTGAATTTTAAAAAGTTGACAGATTCTTCTCACCTGGACGTTGTGTATCTTGGCAGTGACCCGATCCTCCGTGTTCTCGTCTGCAGGTTCTGAGCTCAGAGCTGAATTGACGTCACTTTTCAGCGTCTGCAGGCGCTGGTAGAATGACGCAACCAGACGGACGTGGACCTCCCAGTTCTTCAGGAGAACCAGACTCTTCTGGAGCTGCAGATCCAACGCCCGAGACGCCACCGTCCAACTGTAGGACAGGAGAATGATGGAACTCTCCCTCTTTCGTGTGTGTGTGTGTGTGTGTGTGTGTGCGTGTGTGTTTGAGCCTCACCTGTCTCTCCGTCTGTCCAGCTGCTCCTTGAGGAGGCCGGCAGCAGCAGGACTGATGAGGTCTCTGAGGGAGGAGAAGGTTTGTCTCAGTTGGTCCCACTCTGCCTCTGAAGCTGCCATCCCATCATGAAGAAGCTGCATCAAACACAAAGGTTGTGATGTCACAGTGTGAATCAGTCTGGTTCTGCACACTGGCACCAGAACCTTCAGCCTCGTCTGTGTGCTCTACATGGATTCAAACAGCTGGAGTTTGATGTGACTTTGGGTGTTTGGGCTGAAAGCCCCTTTAATCAGCCTTCTGAAGGGGGTTGTAATGTTATGGGTTGTTATTTTCCATCATTATTTCGTGTTGTTTATCCACATAAACCTGTTGGTCTTTATTCCGTGTTTACTCTTTATATTTATTGATTTTTCTGTTCTTGATCCCTCATGTTTACTTCATTCATTCATTTTCTTCTTCTGGGGTTGTGTTGTGGTGGCAGGAGACTACAAAGGGCATTTCAGACATTCCTCTCCCCAGCAACACTCCCCAGCTCATCATGGAGGAGGATCATTACCGTTCTGTAAAAACCAAGTTACTACTTGGTTATTACTTTGGTATGACATCATTATTATCTGTTTATTACTGAACTATTACCGTCTTATTAACGTGCTGTGATGTAAAGTGCTTCCAAATTATTGTTAAAATGTATTTATTTATGTGAGTAGATACAGACGCAGGAAGTCTCCATAGTGTCAACTGACCCACCTGCAGCTTCTCATGGAGATCTCTGTGCGCCTGCAGGAAGACCTGAGACCGGCAGTGAAGATCAAGAGTCTGAGATGTTCTCGCTGTTCTCACCATCACCTCCTTCAGATGCTTCTGCACAAGATCCCACAGCCTGTGGGCCTGAGTCAGCCTCTGATTCAAGGATTCATTCTTTGAAGGAACGAACCATGTGATGGAGAGGAAAAGACAAACAAGAGAAGATTAAAGCTGGAGATGGAATAGACCACAGCTTTCCTACATTCAACTAAAGCCAGAGGCCTTCAGTCTAAGACTATGAATCTATTCTTAGAGCGATAACTCCACGTGTTTATTGTCTACCTTCTCTCTGAGAGCTGAACACTCCTCATGTGTCTGAGGGAGGAGTCCAGCGCTGCTGTTCCCTCCTCCACCTTCATGTTGGAGTCTCAGCTCCTGTAAAGCTGCAAAGGTCTGCCTGATCTTCTCCTCCACATTCTGACACACGTAAAAACACACAGATGAGATCATTCGAACGAAGCAGGATTGAAGCTTTTCAGAAGAAAACCCCCTTAAAGAATAACTAAAAAACCCTCAGAGAGCGCGGACCTCCGCAAAGAACCATCAGAACCAGAGGTGGATATTACCGTGATCAGAATCAAGGAGATCTTTATTACTGAACCCTTTAGAGTCATATTATTCCCTATGGATTCACACCGGTCCTTATGTAACATCACTGGAGTGTTTCTCAATAAGCAGGTTGGGATTATGGGATATGACTGTGGAAATTTTGTTGAAAGTTTTTTTTAAGTGTTTCAAAAAATGACAAAATCCATCATGAAATCCACTCCAGAATTAATCCAGAGGTTCTGAATGTTCCTACAGAGTCCAGAGGTGAACTCTGCTCTGACCTTGCAGGTGTTGATGCTGCTTTGCAGCTCCGTCTGACTGCTGGGTGTCCGAGCCGAGTCCATCCAGAGGTTCTGAGAGGAGATCCAGTCTCTGATCTGCTTCAGTCGGGCCTCCTGCTCCTCTCTGCTCCTCAGCTCTTGCTCCACCTCCTGGATCTGAATGGAGCAGCACAAAACCACAAGACCTTTTTCATCAGCTGCTCTCGCTGAGTTCAACATCATAGTTGTATGATTTAAGCAAGAACAACATTTAAATCAAAGTGGGGAACTTAAACACTCGCTAACTTCTCGCTTTTACACTGGATTAAGTGTTGATTGATCTTGTCCTTTATCAAAAGGAAATAAAACTCAATCCATTTTTGGTTTGATGAGTTAATTAGCTGATGATTGTAGAGATCGATGTGCAATGATCCAAATGAAACGTGAGCAGCTGATCGGTGGACTGACTGAGTCGTTAGCTCATCTGGTCTGATGTTTGCATTCTGACCTTAGAGTCCAGAGTTTCCTGCAAACTCAGCCACTGGTGGGTGAGACGACCCTGCTCCTCCGCAAACCGCTGGAGTTCATAGCACCTCCTCTGGTCCTCCTCTCCACTGCACCTCTGGAGAGGCTGGCTTACGAAGTCCAATGTGGCCCGATGGGACAACATCTCCGTCCGACACTCCTGAGAGAGAGAGAGAGAGCGAGAGAGAGAGAGAGAGAGAGAGAGAGGGAGAGAGAGAGGAGTTGGAATGATGAGAGGGAATGACGAGTTGGAATGATGAGAGGGAATGACGAGTTGGAATGATGAGTTGGAATGACGCGGTAGAGCTCAGAATCACACTTTCGGCTGGAGTTAAAAGAATGTTTGAGGACTGCTGGCAGGAGACGCAGAAGAAGCACCGATGTGTGAACAGGACTCCAGTTCTGCTTTCCTACCTGGCTGTATTTCAGGAGTTGATTCAGATCGGCGGTGGATGAAGGGTGTCGGTGGATTCTGATGCGACGTTCATCCAGCCAGGCCTGCAGCTCCTGCAGCGCCTCCTGCTGGCTCATCGTCTGGATCCATCGCTGAGGAGACACGGTCAGAAACAACTCAGGCTTCATGCATTTTTTCTATTCATTCATTCATTCACATTTCATTGGAGGAGTTCAGTCAGGGGGATTGATGTGATGTGTGTGAGGGGGGGCACAAGGTCAGCTGGAGAGAGAGAGAGACTAGAATCAAATCCTGCTTAGGGCAGCTATTTGGGTCGGGGCGGATCCATTTCTTTAAACCTACATATGCGATATGTGATTTTATAAGGAGTCGACCTGCAGCTGGTCTCACCTCAAAACTGAGACGCAGATGAGAAAAGAGAGGGACTGATAATATATCTATATTTATATATATAGATATATATATATATATATATGTTTTATATATAACATATATAATATAATATAATAATATGAACGACAGGAAGAGGAAATAAGAGGGATGGAATGAGAGCCGAGATGAGAAGAGGCTGGAGAGACGGGACAAAACGAGATTCAGGGAGTAGTGAGACAGACAGACAGACAGACAGGCACAGACAGACAGACAGACAGACGGAGAGACAGACGGATGGATGGATGCTTTCACACCGATCGGGGCGTGAAGAGTCTCAGCATGGATGTAGCACAGCCGGAGGATGTTTGAGGGTAATTGGTGAGAGGAAGACTCTGAGGAAGTTTCTGAAATAATAAACTCTCCTCTGAACTTGAGAAACAAGTTTAGACGCAGACGCTGACATGAACTCATTAAAACGGTAATTCATTTTCATTTAGCAATAATAACAAAAAAAATACAACTACTTGTACTTGGAGGAAAATATATCTATATATAAAATAAATTATATAAAATAAATCAGTTTAAAGTTTAGAGTTTAATTTTCATGTGTCAAAATAGTCAAAGATGTTCTGAAATATAAGAAACTAATGTGTTTAAATGCTGAATAATACCGCCTCTTATGTGTATGAACTATTTGCGTAAAATAAGATGAATACAAGATCAGTATCTGCAGCAAATTTGGTTTAAATTGGACCAACGGTTGATAAATGATTGGACTTATAACTTTTGGAGATAAAGCTCCTGCTAGTGTTGGAAATATACAACCAACCTTTCCAGAAACGCTCCAGTTCTTCCTCTCACTGAGGTCCATGTGGGCATAAGATTTGAAAATGATCCATGAAAGTGTTTTTGAGTTCTCGCGTTAGCAAGAAGGATCTAAAGCGGCGATGATGATGATGATGATTTCATAATACCTACCCTTGACTTTTCGTGGATGTAATTATCAGACACGGATGCCAAATGTCTACAAACCTCAAATAATCCAAAAAAATTAGATACAGTTTAAATCAAAAGTATGGAATCATGCCGGTTATCAGGATAATCGGGGGTGGGAGGGGGAGGGACGTTGGACCTTGGCGTCTGAGCTTGAGGGGGACGAAGGTGACAGAGAACCTGCCGCCGAGGCGAGTGCAGGGGGCTGGAGAGTTCCACAGGGTGGGCTTCCGTCCAGTTCTAAGTTGGGGTTGGCTTGGATTAAAGGTTCAGGCCCGGAGTATTCCATGTTATTCTGTTCATGTATTTTTGTATAAAGGAATGTCCCATGAGGGACGACACAGGGACCGCTGGTCCAGTCCAGGAGTCTCATCTCTAACATCGATAAAGATGAGCTATAAGATAAAGTAGGAGGGGCTAAGAAAGCAGAAACCCCATCTACGGTGTGACCCGCCTGACAGACCATGTTTTGTATCTACCTTCAGGAAGGGACTAACTACTCACCTTATGCAGACCCTGTTGGACCACTGGAACATCCGCCAGCAGTCTGGACCAGTCCAGCTCCGTTTGTTTTAACTGGGAGCGGATGGAGAAGAGATCTGGGTCTGAAATCAGAACCGCTGAACCCTCCTTGTCGTCTGGTTCTCTATCAGCGTCTCCATCCCTCAGCTGGATCAACTGGGTTCCAGCACCAGTTACTGCAACTTTCAGTCCAGATTTGGCCTCCAGGTCTTTGGACAAAGTCTAAAACAGAACCGTTGGGTTACATTCTGTTCACCGCCGTCACAAGAATGACCAGAATAATAAACGTGTTTCACTTCTTCAGTGGAAAGAATACGGACCACAAACTGGAGATAGAGTTCACGACTCTGTTCAGAATGCAGCTCCTCCTCTGAGACGCAGATCCGACTCCACCTGTCAATCATCTCTCTGGCCCCACCCATCCAGTCCGTCAGCACAGCAGAGTCACGGAGGTAACTGTTATAAACAGACATAAAGTGATCAACAAATATATAGTTCTGATAAACAGAAGCTTCCAAATAACTTCAGTGTTTGAAAAGCAAAATCAATATGTATCTTTTTAGTCTGGATCTAAACTAAATCTATTTATCTAATTATTTTTGAAATCATAGTTGTTATTAGTTATCAGTTATAGTTTTTATTATTATTTCATGTTTCAACCTTTTAGTCACTTTTTAATATTATTATTTTATGTTTCCAAATTTGTATCAGTTTGTATTATTTTCTTTATTTATTAATATTATTATTATAGACTGTTTGTTTTGACAATTTTGCCCGTTTTATCAGTATTATTAAATGTTTTATTATATTATTATTATAATAATAATTATTATTTTCTATATTTTAGTCAGTTTTTAATTATTATTATTATTTTATATTTCAAAATGATATCCAGTTGATATCTTTTTTAACTGTAGGGTTTTTAAAAAAAATAGTTTTTGCTTACTGACTCCAGCTTTTCCTCAGTACAGTTCCTGTTTTTATAGTTGCATTATGTAGTTGTTTTTTGATTTGGTGTGAGGGTGGCGGGAGATGGGAGGGGGTTGAGGGGGAAATTGTTTTTAAATTATTGTTATTAATGTCCTGTTTTTATAGTTCTTGCTGTCTTCTACTGTGGCTCCGTTTTAATCTGGTGTGTGAATGAAGGATTTCCACACATATATATATATATGTGTGGAATATATGTTCCACACATATATTGAAAATATAATTCAATCTAATCCAAAAAGTAAGAATGTAACGTACTAAACATGTTCAGTTCAAACTTGTCTGAAACGCCTCACTTGTGTCTCACCTGTTCCTCAGCTTCAGGTTCCTGTCGATGTTGATGCGTCTGGAGTCCACCTTCGTCTTCATCGCTCTCCACCGGTTCTCCAGTTTGCTGGTAGACCGGCCCACTCCTCTGCAGCCCGCCGCCTGCAGCCAGAGTCCGGCCTGCAGCGTCCGACTCAGTCGAGCGCTATTCTCCTCCAGAACCCCACGTGATGTCTGTCAGACACAAAACATAAGACTCAAACTGTATAAACATTCTCCTACGGAACAAATACAAAATAGTTACACTTAAAAAAAAAACAGAGAGATTCTGACTCTTTAACTCATTCATACATGCGTCATATCAGTTATTTTGGGTCAATGTCTCACATGGTAACAGATTACTCACACACAGTAACATATAACTCCTATATAGTAACAGATTACTCACACATAGTAACTGATTACTCATACATAATACTACCTAGCATTGATATAAATTATTGGATGGAAATATTCCACTTTACCATATTTAAAAAAAAATTCCATTAAAAGACGCTAATGGTTAGCTTCCATGTCCATCTGTTGGTTATACAAGTATCCGACAAATGAAATGTCTTAATTACTACACAGGTTTAGAGTGCCGGGTAGAGGGAGGGATGGAGGGAGGGGTGAGTGAGAGAGAGAGTGATTGATCCCTGTTATCTCCTAAAGATCAGAATGGATCTCCTCCTCTCTATAGATCACTACCTTCCACTGATGTTCACAAGCGGAACATTTATTCATATAAGTTACCTGGTAGGCAGCGAGTGTCTCCAGTATCTGCTCCCCAGAATCACAGCCCTCGTGCATCTTGGGAAATGTAGTCTCAACGTCCGTCAGCAGGGAGTATGACCACACCATGTCCTCCTCCCACTGTGTCCATATCTGAGACAGGTGAAGAAATGAAGACAGTCAGAGAAGTCCATGGAATAAATTCTGATGATGTCTTTAATTAACTTCACCTCATCTTTGAAAACTATTTATACTATTTGAATAATACGGCGTTAAAGATTCATTAGTAGGAACCTTGGTGAGCAGATTCATCTCAGCTCACAGGTCCATCGCTTCGACTCGGAGTACAGACGGTTTACTTTTTATAGCAACAGACAAACATACGAAACATTAACAGTTAAAATGTCTTTTGGAAGGTGACGGAACTGTGAGGGAAAACTCAGATCCAGTGTAGCAGCAAGAGACAAAGGAGGTGATTAAGTGAATTCTAATACGTCTAACCTTAACTATTAATCTTAGCCCTAAAAACAGTAACAAAAAAACAAACTCATTACGTTTTTAATAGTAAAACAAGAAAAAAAAGAAGAAAGCAGGTAAAAACAAACATGGAGAAGAGATTTAAACTCTCGAGTGTTCATGATCTTAAAGCTGCATTCACACTTAACGCCATGCAAAAGTTCTGCTGAACTTTTTCACACAACTTTTCTGCAAAAGATGTTATACTAGAAAGATATTCTTCCATCATAATCAAATTGTCTTAGATTATTAAAAAAAGAAAGAAAAAATTGCCCTTGGGGATTAGGAAGTATTAAGATTCCTCCACTGGAGCTTAACGCTGGACATAAACGACCAAATTTATCAAGTTTAGTTTATTACAATCAATCATTTACTTGAGATCAGTTTTTTTATCCCTTTGATTGAACTGATGTAAGAATCTAATCTTCGTGTAAACACTGGAGTTATCGACTATTGGCCCCAGGTGACGTGAAACGTGCGATACTAAGTAATATTACCCATCATTCACTTGTTCAATCTAAGAAGTTCAAACTAAGTGAAAAGTGATAAATTTTAACAACTTTAATTGAATCATCAACTTTACTTTTTAAGGTAACTGGTTTTTTTAGATGTTTAGGTAAAACCAACGTATAAGATTTTACAGAACATATCATTGTACTACCTGTAATTTTTCTAGCATCCTGGTTCCGTCCTCCAGTCCACGCAGCTGCAGTCGGACCACATCGTCCTGCAGACCCCTCACTAGACCCTCCCATCTCTGGTGGGCGCTCTCCGGGACTCTCTGGGTCAGGTATTGCAGGATGCTAAAATGGTAGCCCAAGAAGCGGAAGAACTTCTGCCAACAGACAGGAACGTAGTCTTGGAGATGATACTGTGTGTTTTCATATTCAAATACTCCAGAGGTTTTCCTCTGGGTCCCACACACTGACCGTATGACTGCTGTGCTGCTGCTGCAGCTGAGTTCTGCTGACGATCTCTGTAGCAGGATTCTGGGTCAGGCGTTCAGAACCCAGGACCAGCAGCTCCTCCATGCCGTGGACCAGCCGCTCGTACTGCTGCTGCAGCTCCTCGCTGCTCTTCAGCTTGTCGCAGTGGGAGCGAGCAAAACCCAGAGCGCCGTCCAGCTCACGCTGTCGCAGAGAGGAGGGACGATTTTAAATAATGATCACCCTGAAAAGTCGCCGATATTACGGATTCATCGTGTTATACCTCTAAAACTCTTTTGTGCATCATTTTCAGATTTTATATGCCCACAGACCTTAGTGCGAGGAAGAACTGGGTTGATTTTGAGAAACATCGGTTGCATATCTCTGACACTAGGGGGTAGCTTAATCTAAAAAAATCTTTTAAAAAAGTTTTTGGTCATAACTGATCCGACATAGTTCAAATGTAGTGAATAGGAATAAATTCCAGGAGATATTTCTTGCTTGTATCAAGAGTAAATATATATATTTTAACAGGGATCTGATCCTAGAACAGACTGATGACATCATAGAAATAGTTAGGTTGAGTCACTGTGTCCATTTAATAGCACAACATTTATTATCATGTTCATTATTCTTCTGTGACTTAAGAGAATTACCAGGATGAACAGTAAGTTCATTTATCATGCTCTTATTCTCAGCCACTGCTTTGTATCCAGTCCTTAAACACATTCCCTTTACATTTTCTCTTCTATTTAATATTCTATTGTCTTTACTCACATATGTTGTTCCTGTAAATTTAGAGCAATCTCTGACACAACACTTTGACATCAATAAAGTTAAATCTTATCTTCTCGTCTTTGATCAGATCTTATCAGATTTTATCTTATATAAAATGATCTTATCAGATTTTATCTTATATTATCAGATTTTATCTTATATAAACTGATCTTATCAGATTTAATCTTATATAAAATGATCTTATCAGATTTTATCTTATATTATCAGATTTTATCTTATATAAACTGATCTTATCTCACGTTTGTACTAAACAAATGATCCCTCGTTCAGAAATATCTTGAGGAGGTGTGGCTTAATGAACAGAGCAGACTTGAGGAGTTAAACTCAATCCATGAATCTCAGATCTGACTGATACCTGCCACAGTGAGGCCTGGTGGAGGAGAGAGGACGGTAGGTTACCATGGGCAGACTCCTCCAGCAGGGAGCTCACCTGCTCCACCTGCTGCTGGAGAGACTCCTGCATCTGAGCCGCAGCCTGGAGGGTAAACAGATCCAGACTTAGACAGTGACTAACTCCGACTTCAGGACTGCACGTGTTATTCTTTTACTTTACACCAGACTACCGGGATAACCTTAACTCCTGCATTCTTCTCCACCCAACAAGGAGGAAGAACTCTGGGTTGGGTTCAGCTATGAGATTTGATAAATGTAAGAAGTAAAAGCTCTAACGTCTAGAACTTTGTTAAACCAGGAGAATGAAAGTCCACAGAGATCAAGGATCTCTTTGAGCAGGGAGATCTGAGCGAGAAGACAGCAGTGCACGTCACAAAATACACTTATAACTACTCACATGTACAAATGTGTGTACAAATACTATAAATACTGATACAAGTAAGAGAAAAAACACAGTAAGACACACAATGGTGGTGAGGTTTGAGTAAAGTCCAAGATGATGAAGATGTAGAAGATCAAAGTTACTCGACATCTTAAGTTCCGTGACAGACGGCTGGCTAACTCGTTAATATTCAGTCCTCTGGATTCATAAACACGCTGCCACTGGGTCGGATTACAAACACGCTCAGTCACATTCATCAATAAGAACCAAACAGTGACCCGGGTCAGATCAACCAAACAGGAGCAGGACACCAAAGGGTTAATAAAGTACCTGTGGTGGCTGCTTCAGGCCCGGGGTTCTGCTGGGCTCAGTTATTAATTGGTGAGCGGTTCCCTTCTTAGAGGTGAAGGCTGCATGCAAATCATTTAGTCTCATCTGTCGGTGGAAAAGACTTTACAGGGTTAATTAAAGGTGCAGATAAAACCTTCATGCAGCGTTGGAGGAAAGGTTCATGATCATGATCGTCTCGTAGAGGAGGCAGTAAGTGATAACAGAACAACACAAGATACACAACCGAAGACAGGAATACAGTTCACAGTATGACTAAAGGAGATAACTACGGGTCCAATGAAGGCATGTTCCTGTTTGCACCTGCTGCAGGTGAGAGGAGCTTCACAACATCTCTGACCTGCTGCTCGATGTTCTCCTGCTGCAGCTCTCTGAGCCGCTCCTCTCTGCTCGTCAGCGCCGCTCCAACCACAGGAAGGACTCGAAACACATCGTCCACACACTGCTGAGCGCCCTCCGATCCCAGGACGCGGGTGACCTTTGACCCCTGGGAGGTCAACTCACTGCCGAGAGTGGCCAGCTCTGAGGACAGACTCTGGAATAGAAGAGAGAGAAGACCAGTTTAGAAAGATTTAAGAGGATAATCAGTTGTGGAGGAAGTTTCCCTCATGTTGGTGAACTTCTGCTCAACGATGTCCCAGAGGTGGTCGATTGGATTCAGGTCAGGGGAACGGGCGGGTCCGTCAATAACATCAATGCCTTCGTCATCCAGGAACTGCGGAACCACTCCAGCCACATGAAACAGAGTTTTGTCACGCACAAAAAGGAACCCAGGGCCCTCTGCACCAGTAAAGGGTCTGACATTGGGTCTGAGGATCTCATCCCGGTACCGGACAGCAGCCATGGGGAACCTCTGACTAGAACATGGAGGTCTCTGCGGCCTCCATGGATATCCATGGAGGATATGCCTCCCCAGATCATCACTGACCCGCCGCCAAACCGGTCCTGCTGGAGGATGTTGCAGGCAGCAGAACCTTCTCCAGACTCTCTCACGTCTGTCACATGACCTCAGGGTGAACCTGCTCTCATCTGTGAGGAGAACAAGGCACCAATCTTCCAATTCTGGTGTTCTCTGGCAAATGCCACTCGGGCTGCATGGTACCGGGCTGTGAGCACAGGCCCTACTTGTGGACGACGGGCCTTCATGTCACCGTCACGGAGTCTGTTTCTGAAGTTTGGGCAGAAACATGCAGACCAGTGGTCTGCTGGAGGTCATTTTGTAGAACTCCAGCAGCGTTCCTGCTGGTTCTCCTTGCACAAAGGAGCAGATAGCGGTCCTCCTGAAGAATCAGCCAGAAAAGATGAGGAGAGGGAAATGGTGCAAAAACCGTTCCTTAATAGGGGTTCACTCGCTGATTGTCTCTCCTGTCCACCTGGTGTCTGTCCCATTTACACCACAGCAGGTGAAACTGATTCACAACCATTGGTCCAGGTTGATATCCCGGAGCTGTGACTGACTTGGAGTTACACTGTGATGATTATGTGTTCCTTATTTTTTTGAGTAGTATATCTAATGTATATATATATATATATATATATACATATATATATACAGTATATATATGTACATGTATGTATACTTTGCTAGGAGCTCACGTTGCAGCAGTGATCTCCTTTTCCTTCTTTGAAGTGAAATCATGTCTAAACTTTCATTATTAAAATGTACGATTGTTGTCTGTGCACTAACTCCCATCATCCATCCTGTGACTCGGCTCAGCGTCCTGGCACGTGATTGGTCGATTTAACTCAAGGGCTTCTGGGAAATCCTCTGAATGGAATTAATTTTGTATGAAAGATGCAAAATAAGAAACGTATTACTAAAGTAACTGTATTCTGAAATCTATTCATTTAAACTCATATTTCATTATTATATTCTAAATACATCTCAGATTGAACACCGTTACATGTATTAAGTTCATCCAGAACCGTGTTATATATTATAGATATTTAAACTTTTTCAAAACTGAAGGGACTTTTTTTGGTAACCATTGAGAGAAAATATATTTCTGTTGATAATCTAGGATAAACACCTGATGCTGTGACTCTGGTGCAACAATCCAACAATCCATCCGACACACTGGAGTTTATGGAGGCAGGATCTGTCTGCTATTTGTTGTTATTTGGTTGTTGTGTTGTTGTGGTGCGACCCACCTGCAGCAGCAGCAGGTGTCTCAGCTGGATGTCCTCCTCATGGGTGGTCCAAGGAGGCTGCTGAGTCAGCAGGTTTCTGACGGAGGACAGCGAGAGAGACACTCCATGCAGCACATAAAATAAACCTTCATCCAGCGTCTGGGGGGAGTCATCCTCCAGGGTGGGCTGGGGGGGGAGTTGATCAGTTCATTAAACAACAATTGATTATTTAGGATGCTGAGACCAGACAAAGTCGAGTAATTAAGCGATTTTGTTAGTTTTGTAGAAATACTGCTGTTATCCTTTTTCCTCATTACTACAATTGTTACAATTTACAGTACATAATAAATAAATGAAATATTAAAGAAGTAATTAGTAATTAACAGAAACTTTTTTGATCAATAAATAGAATAAATGAATTAATAAAAATGCATGAATAATAAATCAAAGACAAACAGGTGGATCAGCGCTGAAGAAGATAAAAGAAGAATTAAAGGGATTCTCTGTGATTACAGCCATGATGAAGGTTTTTGGGGGCACCTGATTCAGGAGATCTGTCGCCGTGTGGCCGAGACCCCTCAGCTGGCTGATCAGAGTTTGGAGATCTTTTAGGGTTTGGGTTCCAATTACACATCCTGCTGCTCCATCACTGCGCCTCACAGATGAGTCTGTCACCTTCAGCCAGTGAGGGAGAGAGAGAGAGAGTCAGAGAGACAGAGAGTCAGAGAGAGAGAGAGAGAGAGAGAGTCAGAGAGAGACAGATAGAGAGAGCGAGAGTGAGAGAGAGTCAGAGAGAGAGAGTAAGAGAGTGGGAGAGAGACAGATAGAGAGAGAGAGAGAGAGAGTCCGAGAGAGAGAGAGAGAGTCAGAGAGAGAGCGAGAGAATCAGAGAGAGACAGATAGAGAGAGAGAGAGTGAGGGAGAGAGAGAGTGACAGATAGAGAGAGAGAGAGCGAGAGAGTAAGAGAGTGGGAGAGAGAGAGAGAGCGAGCGAGAGAGTCAGAGAGAGACAGATAGAGAGAGAGAGAGTGGGAGAGAGAGAGAGTCAGAGGGAGACCTTCATGAAGCCCTGCAGGCGTCCCCATTAAGAGCAAACCAAAAAAGCAGCTTCAGCTCAAAGGAGGTGATAACCAGACGTGGCACAGAGAACTTTTCTCCTCCGTGTGTGAAGAGTGATAATCAAGCTCTTCTGGATCATGCTGAAGGCCTCACCTCAGAGGGAGGAAGCAGCCAGCGCTCCTCCAAACCCAGCAACCGGCGGTGGAGGCGATCCCAGGTCTTCTGAGGCGGGTCCTCGACCGCAGCAGGAGGAGCGCTGCAGGAAGAGGAGAGGCGGCGAAAGAACTCTTCAATGGATTCACGCCGGCCTTTCTTTCCGTCTCATCTCTCATTCGTCTGTCTTTTTAACAACCGTGTCAAAATGCCGTTTACAAGCTTCATGTTTCCTCCCGTTAATTCCACTGAGCCTCATTCCTCCGTGTTGAAGATCAGGGCTATTTAAGTTGATTGTATTTGACTTTTTAAGCAGGACTTACTATTACAAATACTCCAAAATAAAAACTCTAGAGACAAATACGTAAACCATATGATGTGTATGTATTTAGAATGGAAGAAGTAAACAGATTACACGTGAAAACTAAAAAAACATCAGAGAAATCGTTTCCATCTACTTTCTGATTTTGGATGTAAAAGATAAAACTGAGAGAAATAATTCCTCTCAGGTTGGATTCATGATTTTATAGTTTCCAGTAACTACCAGCCAAAATCTACCTTTAAGGAATTATTACAAATGTCGCACAACCTTTTAAATTTACTTCATTATAGCTTTTTTTTAAATTAATATTGAAACGTATCATTTGTTATTCTACCCGAATAAACTTTTTACTTTAGAAGAAACTGAAAAACTTGATGACATTTGTTTAAAATCAATAATATTTCTTTTCTCATCCAACTATAATTATTAATTTAACTTTAATCGATGTATTTTCCATCCTTCTGGTCCAGATGTTTGCTGACTCACCACCTCATCCTCAGATGATGAGGTGATCCGTTTCTTAGGTATGCAAATTTCATTGAATCTAAAACTTAAATCCAGCTTAATTGAACTTAGACTTACAAACAGACTCATTGTCAGTGAAACTTATGAACTAATCAAAGCTGAAAATACTTAATTAACTGAACGCTCCTGGTTGAAGTCTCTCTTCTTAAGTTCTTCAGCAATCCTCTTTTTACAGTGTAGCGATGCAGCGTGTTACCATGGTGACGGCTGGAGGAGCTCCTCTGACTCCTGGCCGAGGAGGCGGGCTCTGCTGCCCTGCCTGGCGATGGCTCGGGTCAATCCTCTCTGCTCCGTCAGCTCCTGCTCCAGCTCCTGTCAACAAACAACAACAACAACACACAGCTGAAGATACACAACAACACGACTACACACAGATACACGCCTGCAAAGAAAAGGTTTGTTACTTCAGTTCAGTCGAACTAACTAACTAACTAAAGTAACTGATCTGATACTCTCAGATGTTCGAGTCGGTAGAACTGATCCCCTGATGTTCTGTGGGTTCTGATCAGTGATTCAGGTTTTTACAGTGTAGTAGAGATAAGAACCTGACCCGCTCCACTGACTCCAGTACCTTCTGCTGCTGCAGGCTGCTCTGTCTCAGAAGTTTGTTTCTCGGTGAGGAGAAGATCTCCTGAACGCTGCTGCTGCACCGCTGCTGCTTAGACACCAGGTGGCGCTCCAACTGAGGAGTCGAGGTCTGAGGAGAAGAAGGGAGGAACCAACACTAATGATCGTGTTCACAATTACCGTCATCAGCAACTTCACTTTAGTGATTCTCATCCAAGGTTCTGTGCTGTCACTCAAACAGAGTCCTGATGTGTGTGTGTGTGTGTGTGTGTGTGTATATATATATATCGTGTATATATATATATACACATATGTATTTGACATGGATAGTTTATAGTTGTTTAGAGGGACGGTGTTCAAAATGTGACGCGTTTAATGAGTATAAATCTATATATAAATATATATAAATCTATATATAAATGAGTCCAACATTTGGTTTATAAATATACAAAAGGTTAATAACAAAGAAACAAAAATAGGTTGTAAATATAAAAACAAATTGTACGGTACAAAAGAGAGAACCGTATGAAATGTTAAACCTTCAAACACAACGATCCAAACATTTTATTATGCAACTAGAACTTCCTTCGACCCGTTCCAGTGAATCTCTGGTCACATGATCGGCCCTACCTGCTGCTGACTGGTGCTTCTCTCCTCTCCGTGTCTCTCCTCTCCGTGTCTCTCCTCTCCGTGTCCCTCCTCTCCGTGTCTCTCCTCTCCGTGTCTCTCCTCTCCGTGTCTCTCCTCTCCGTGTCTCTCCTCTCCGTGTCTCTCCTCTCCGTGTCTCTCCTCTCCGTGTCTCTCCTGCAGAAGCTCCTGGAAACAAACCAGGTTGGTCTTCAGCCGCTCCAGTTTGGAGCAGAGCAGCTCGGCAGCTTCCTGTCGGGATCCCAGGGCTCCCGGGTCATCCCGGCGCCGCTGGTCAGCGGTCAGAGCGAGGGCCGACAGGCTGCTTATCTTCTGCTCCACCTCCAGGAACATCTCCTGCACATCAACACACACTCATCAGCAGTCTGTCCAGCAGAGCTTCTGTTCTGATCTTTACTTTCATTTATTTGACTCTGTTCACACGACAAAGCCAACCAGATCAAACACATTCCTGAATTAGTTTTTGATATTCTGACCCTGGACACGGATCTGTTCAAAAACATTTTAAAATGAATCAGCATGAGAGTCTTTCTTTTTTTATTTATTTAAGATATAAACACAGATTTCCCTTTAAAACTAATTAGTATGAAAATGTAGAGCAGAGTTAAGAAGGAGATTTCTCCCTCTGAGATGTAGTGGAATATAAGTGTAAAATAACATAACATTGAATTAGAAGTGTACTTGGTTACAGTACTACAGTAAATATTTGTATTATTAATGTATTAAACCCTAAAACGATCCTTCAGGAAACCCTTTGAATAGTTATTCATGATGATGTCATTGTATTAAAACAATTCCATTTCAAGATATCGGTAAGGGCGTTCTGATGAATCAAAAAGTAAACTTATGATATCTTAAAAGACGTATGGAGATATCTCGTACTGAGGGGAATTAGAGAGATCTAAAATAGGAATTAATATTAATCAGATCTCACAATGACAGCGAGTGAAAATGACGAAGCAGATATCAGAAATAAATATCCAGTCTAGGGAATAAATAAGACCATATCCCATAAACTGCCTGCTTTTATTGAATATGGAAAATTGAATTTATATGAGGAATGAAGCTCAGAATCTCTTCTAACTAAAAAATGTTGAGATCCAGAAACGATTCCTTTCCTTAAAATCACAGTTGTCAGTTAATATTAACTTGTTTGCAGACAATAATAATAATAATACATTTAATTTATAATGCACTTTACATTTGGATCAAATCTCAAAGTGCTACAAGGTAAAAGCAGATAAAACTGCTACTTGGTAAATTCTAGATATAGACACTTTAAACTTCACGGTTTCAAGAGCTTAAACTTATGTGAACAAATAAATAAAATCTATTCCTCTAGAAAAGTTGATTACAGCCAATCACAAGCCACCATCTCGCTTAAAAAAAAGAAAATTATAAACTTTTTTAAAATCATTTCTGGCTTCTGAGACACGACACTTTTAATATGAGTATAAATATAGTTAAAATGAGATTTCCCTGCTTTTATCCAAACATCAGGTCTCATTCAATTCATTCCTAACCTTCCCTGACTTATTATTATTATTAAGTTATTAATAAAAACATCTTGTATTCATTGTCTGTTTTGGTTTGACTTCAGTTACTTTATAGATTCAGAAGGTTTTATAGTTTTACTATAAGGCTTTATTTTCCTGTTGGAGGGATGATTGTGTGTTTACTGCAGATGACGGTGGAATGATAGAATGACTATCATGCTTTGAGCAGATGTCAACAAAGCTGCTGTAAACGCCAGGATGTCAGTCATGTGACTCTCCAAGGCTGTGATGTCACCTACAGGTGACGTGGATATGGAGAGCCAGGTGTTTGGTGATGGGAGGGTTTCTACTGCGAATGGATGTGAAAACAGAATCAAACAAAGAAGTTAAGATTCTAATAGTTTCTTCATACAAATGATGGTTATTCAGGTAATATTACAGTTTGTGAATGAGAGTTTTCTGATGAAAGGAAGGAGGAGTGTTCATTTATGCATGAAGAAATAAACTGAATAATGCTGTTTATTGTGTGTGTGTTTGTGATGATTAGAAATGGAGTCCAAAAACCACCCTGTGTGTGTGTGTGTATGTATGTGTGTGTGTGTGTATGCGTGTGTGTGTATGTATGTGTGTGTGTGTGTGTGTATGCGTGTGTGTGTGTATGTGTGTGTGTGAATGTATGTATGTGTGTGTGTGAATGTATGAGTGTGTCTGTATGTATGTGTGGGTGTATGTATATACGTGTGTGTGTGTATGTATGTGTGTGTGTGAATGTATGAGTGTGTGTGTATGTGTGTGTGTGTATGTATGTGTGTGTGTGAATGTATGAGTGTGTGTGTATGTATGTATGTGTATGTATGTGTGTATGTGTGTGTGTGTGTATGTATGTGTGTGTGTGAATGTATGAGTGTGTCTGTATGTATGTGTGGGTGTATGTATATACGTGTGTGTGTGTATGTATGTGTGTGTGTGAATGTATGAGTGTGTGTGTATGTATGTGTGTGTGTGTATGTGTGTGTGTGTGTGTATGTATGTGTGTATGTATGTGTGTGTGTGAATGTATGAGTGTGTGTGTGTGTATGTGTGTGTGTGTATGTGTGTGTGTGTGTGTGTATGTGTATGTGTGTGTGTGTGTTGCAGTGACCTGCTGTTTATGATGTTTCAAACACATTTGCATTCTATTTTTCAGTGAAGGACAATTAGTTTTTCTTTCTCTCTCTCTTTTTAAAGTTTATATTTGACAGTGTTACATGAATGACATGAACACACACACCCTGAATTATCTCCCGGTCACTGAGCTCATGCACACAAACACAACTAAGTTAAAGTTTAACTGATGATCCAGATCTGAGACGGCTACAAACCAACTACAGAGGGAACATTTGAACCTCTGGGATTCCAAAAACATGCCGTACCATCTGAGCTGTGGTGAGAGAACTGAAGTAAACTGCAGGAATATGTAAATAGTTCAGGAGAAACTATCGCAGTCTGTGAAACTGAAATATTAGTCTTACTTCTTAGTATGAATCTATAAATGTTTCTCTTAAAATGCTTAATCATCATTTTATTATTATTAAAGGCATGATGGTCTTAAATCTGCTAAATGAATAATCTTTTATTCTTCATTGTTTTTGTTGTTTTATTGTTCTTATCTTTCGCACATAAAAGAAAAAGGAATATTCCTCTTCGCTCAAACTATTTAATTGGAATGAGGAATAAGCTTATCATTTCTTCTAACTTAAAAATGTAGAGTTCCAGTAACTATTCCTTTCCTTTGTAACTATTCCTTTCCTTTGTAACTATTCCTTTCCTTTGTAACTATTCCTTTCCTTTGTAACTATTCCTTTCCTTTGTAACTATTCCTTTCCTTTGTTCCTTTATCGGATCACAGCTGTCAGTTAATATGAACTTATTTGCCGACGATGTAACAGCAGCTTTAAATGATACATTTGGTGATACTTTAGACTCCACTGTTTATAGAGTTTAAAACTATGCATAAAAGAGTAAAAATATACACATTTATTATCATTACGGGTTGAATTATGAGACACACCACGTCTAATATTAATGAAATATAGTTAAAATGATATTTCCCTGCTTTTATCTAATCATTTCTTATTTTAAAGAAAAAATTTCCATCAGTTCATTCCAAACTTTCCCTTTTTTTCTATTGGCAGGTTTTCTTTTTCATTAATTACTATTAAAAACATTTTGTATTTGTTATTGTTTTCTGGTTTTGAATGCAGTCAGAGAGGGACCTGCTTTCCCCCTGGTGGGCGGAGCTTACCTGGCAGGTGAGCAGTTGCTGCTCCACTCTGTCCTGCATGGCATGTGAACCTGCAGCTCCGGCGGCTTCCAGACTCCTGTGAGCTTCCTGCAGCCACAGCTCCAGCTGGAGGACCTTCTCCAGGACCCCTCCTCTGGGACAGGGTCCTTCTGACTGGGGATCCACTGAGGCCTGGGACATAAACACAACACACCCGGCTGAAGCTCTGTCCTCCTGTGTTGCAGGTGGAGAGAGTGGAGTAGTGGAGGGTGAAGCTCCAACTGAACAGGTTTTAACTGGACAATGGATCAAATCCTGGCCTGTGGTTGTGATTCAAGTCTCTCTACCCTTCCTGGTTATTCTCTCCCCCTCGCTCCCGGTCTATCTCCTCACTATTTCCCTTTTGGCTCCACCCACCTGTGACAGAAGCCACTTCCTGGAGCGGCGACAGAGCTCCAGTGACAGCAGCTCTTTACCACAGGAGAGAGAGAGAAGAGGCCTCAGGCTGCAGAGGTGGAGCTGAGTCAGCAGTAAACGCAGAAGGAAAACTACTTCCTGCTTGTAGCTGCAAACCGGCCCATCTTTCAATCTATCAGGACTTCATCCTTTATTTTCCTCTTCCTCAGAGTTTTGAAGCTCCTTCTGAGGTTTAAGTGAGATGTGAGTTTGAGCTTACATGTTGATAAAGTTTTCAGGTCCGATACTTGAGTAAAAGCTTCAAAGTATCATCAGTAAAAAACAATTGGCCCATAATCACTCTTCTATTTAGTTTTGGCAGTAAATTTCTTTACAGCTCACAATGCTGGATTTTAATACATTGATTTATGTCTCAGCCAAAGGTTGAAGTGTGATGATGTCGCTCCCTCTAGTGGAACAAGGTGGTATTTTACAGCCCAAGTCTCTCTGGGGTCAGTCCCATTTTGGGTCCATTGTCTATCCACCATAGTAGGAGGAAGAACTGGATTGAACTAGATTTTGGGAAAAGTCAGTTGCATATTTCTGCCACTGTTTTACTCACTACGGGAACTTTTCTCACAAAAAATACTCTTTCTCTGACTAAACTTCTTAAATGTTGGTTCGATTTAGTCTAATTGTACCTCATATGATCCGGAGAACAAACTTGTATGTCATTATTTGAATTTAATTGTTTGTTTTTCACTCACTAGGAAAAAAAACTGTTTTTTGACTGTTACTTCCCAACCATGTGTTCTATAATATCCAATCTGGCTAATATGAATCTACACAAGATCTATCTTTTATTTGTATTATGTCGCTATAATAGTTCATGTTTTACCCACTAGGGGGAGCTTTTAGTGTAAAACACAGGTTCTGGTCCATTACTCACCAACCATCAGTCCAGTCGTGTCTAAATTTATCTCCTAAGAATCGACTCCAGGAAATCTGTCTGGTTTTATTCCTGAACTCATAAAAACTATTTAACTGTATTTATCTTCATCATTGAATCACTATGGGATCTGATCCTAGAACAGACTGATGACATCATAGAAACAGTTAGGTTGAGTCACTATGGGATCTGATCCTAGAACAGACTGATGAC
>VRLP01005817.1:0-33349 GCA_009660295.1 Lophius piscatorius
CTGCCGCGGCCCGACCAAGGATCGGTTGGAGAAAGTGGATTATAGCTGATATCTTTGCTGCTTTTCCCCCGTCTGTATCTCTCCTCACCTGTGTCTCTCTCTTACTCGCTCTCACTCTCTTTTTTTTCAAACCCGACCGGTCATTGCAGTAGGCCGTCCACCCTGAGTCTTGGATCTGCTCGAGGTTTCTGCCCGTTAAAGGGCAGTTTTTTCTCGCCATTGTCGCCAAGTGCTGCTCAAGGAGGAATTTGTTGGGTCCTGTAGATAATTATATAAAGAGTCTGGTCTAGACATGCTCTTTCTGGAAAGCACCTTGAGACAACTGTTGTTGTGAATTGGCGCTATATAAATAAAGATTGATTGATTGATTGATTTTGACTCAAAACTTTGAATTGTTTTACAAAAATGTGTTGAATGGATTTTATAGTAATCATATAAATTTTAATGAAAATTCTTGTATGCCATTAATGAAATTCTTTTTCTGGTTAAATAGGAAACAAAATCAATCTCTACAATAGACTATAAAAGTATTCCCTTTGGTATTTTATAGAGGACACAAAATTGGATACGAAGGTAAATTTTTAATCTATTCTAGACAAATCTTTCATCTTCAAGGCCAAATTTATAAAGACCCCTCTTCAAAAGCTTTTTCAACTTATTTCGACATAACACCAATTCCCTGAGGGAAATAACATTTGGGTCGGCTTAGCTTTATGTTATTCTGAAATACGACTTCTGAAGGGCCTTCATTTAATAATAATAATAATAATAATAATAATACATTTAATTTATAACGCACTTTACATTTGGATCAAATCTCAAAGTGCTACAAAGTAAAAGCAGATAAAAGCATTAATAAAAAATAAAATAATAGCTATATAAAAACTTGACAAAAAGCAGAAATGTTAATTAAAGTTATAGGTTCTATAAAAAGAAAAGTTTTAAGTCCTTTTTAAAATGTGTTAGTTGTCTGTGGAGCCCTCAGATGGTCAGGGAGGGCATTCCACAGACGAGGGTGAGAGAATTTTTGAATTTATTTTACTTAATTCATTTTATTTTATACAGAATAGTGTCTGATTTCTGAATTAATTTTTCTTTTTCTTTGGTCCTAATGCCTGTTTCTGTCTGTTAATTTCTGTTTTGTGATGAGTGTCGTTCCTCCATAAATGAAGGGGGGAAAGCAAGCCGTGGCTGCAAACGTCCGGTGACGTAACATGCTCGGAGCGTCCAAGACCTGCGTCATTACGTCAGCTTTGGGATACCCGGAAGTGTCCGGCTTTGTTTACTTTCTCCTCTTTGTCCGCTAAAAAATGTCAAAAAGACGCTGGAAAAGTGGCTCCAGTCGCAGCATGCGGTCGGTGATCGACGACCATTTGTCGGCCGCTGCTCAGGAGATCTTCCGGCTGCTGGAGGAGCATTCACATGCAGCCGTTGAGGAGCTTAGAGGGCTGGTAACGGAGCAGATCACCGCCGCCGTGGAGCAGATCCTCACCGTGTTTGAGGAGACCAGAGCGACCGAGGGAGATGCGGAAGAGCCAGGTGAGAGTCTGTGAGGCTGAAAGTAGTGGAATACAACCGTGATTACTGAAGTACAGTACTTGAGAACAGTTGTTAGGCACTTGTGCACGACTACAATTTTATGGTAAGCTTTTATTCTCCCTGAAGTAAAATTTGTTCAGTACTCCATCCAACTACAATTTAACAGAAAGCAAAAAAATGTACACATAAATTCACAAGCACTTTAAATGTAAATCATTTTATGCTACATTTACTTTCCCCGCTTACATCTCAGAGGAATAATTGTTTTCTCTCCCATACGAGATTAGTTACTGGTTAGTTTCAGTTTAAATGTTTGTTGTCTGCTGGGAAATTACTATTTAAAACATATTTAAAGCAAAAGTTTGTATGGACACTATATTCATATGCCATCTTAGAACAAATAACTTCATATTTAGCATACAGACATAAGAGTGGTATTCATCTGAACATCTAAGTTCCAGAAAGAAAGAGAGGATGAGGTTTTCAGTAAATGCTGACAGACAAGCAAACTTATAGAATCCTGGTCTGAGTCATAACGGGACAACATTTAAATGATCACCTTTGCTCTTCTCTGTAGAGTTGTGTCTCTCTGTCGGCGTCAGGAGTCTCTCAGACGGAAAACATCTGAAGCACAACATCTCTGTTAACACCTTACTGAAGGAACCTCTGCCGGGCACTTCCTCCAGACCAGATAACATTCCTGGACCAGATCAAAGCCCAGCCTCTCTTGAAGATCTGTCTGGGGAGGATGAAAATGACAAAGGGGATACACTTCACTGTTGCAAAGTATGCGGAAAGTTTTTTGAGAGGAAAGGCTTTCTGATGAAACATGTGGAGAAGCATTTGAAGGAGGCAGAGTGTCTTTGTGGTCTGTGTGGTGAGAGTTTAGAGTCCAGTGACAGTTTGAAGTTACACCTCCAAACGCACCGCGACAACAGCAGGACCTGCAACATCTGTGGCAAGAAGTTCCCATCAGTCCGAGCTCAGGAGACACACCAAAGGCTGCACACTGGAGAGAAACCGTTCAATTGCCACGTCTGCGGCAAAGTCTTCAACCAGAAGGGCAACATGGTGACGCACATGAGGATCCACACGACAGAGAAGCTGTTCAAATGCACCAGCTGCCACAAAGAGTTCAGCCACAACGGCTCTCTGGAGCGTCATATGAAGGCCCACAATGGAGAGGCACCCTTCAGCTGCAAAGTCTGCAGCAAAGAGTTTAGCAAGAGTGCCGACTTGAGACGACACAGTAAGAGCCACAAGACCAACAACACGCCCGTCAGAAGCAGACGCAGGAAACCGAGTCTGACTCCTTCTCACTGCTGCAAGGTCTGCGGGAACGCCTTTCACAATAAAGGTAACTTTGTCCGTCATGCAGAGACTCATTTAAACAATCCTGAATATCAATGTGGTGTGTGTGGAGAGCAATCAGAATCTTCAGAGAGTCTGCAGCTTCACGTCCAGAGTCACAGAGAAGACGGCAGGATCTGCGATATCTGCGGCATCAGCTTCAGGGACATGGAAATCCACATGAGGACGCACACAGGCCAGAAACCCTTCAACTGCAAAGACTGCGGCAAGGACTTCCCCAGGAAAGGCTCTCTGGAGAGACACATGAAGTTACACGCTGGCGAGCGACCTTTCATCTGCGAGTTTTGTGGGAAAACTTTTATTGAAAACACCGTACTAAGGAGACATATCAAGAGCCACACGGGGGGAAAGCCAAGGATTTACTCCTGCGAAGTCTGTGGCAAGAAGTTCGCCATGAGCCAACATCTGGACGTGCACAAAAGGATTCACACTGGGGAGAAGCCCTACACTTGCAGGGTGTGTGGGAAAAACTTCCGGCAGATCGGTAATCTGGACTCCCACATGAGGATCCACACGGGTGAGAAGCCGTTCATCTGCAGCCTGTGTGGCAAAAGATTCCGCCAAAAGATCTCACTAGAGACACACGAGAGGTTCCACAAGAAGGAGAAACCGTATAGCTGTCAGCTCTGCACCAAAGGCTTCGTTCAGAAGATTGACTTGAAGAGACATATGCTTACGCACACTGGGGAAAAACCATACAGCTGTCGGATCTGTGGGAAGAGGTACCAGGAGAAACGCTCCGTTGATTCGCACATGAAGGTTCACACCGGAGAACGAGTCACCAAAGATTCCCCAAATCCTAAACCCCAGGAAGGAGTTCACGCCGACTTCATCCAGCTTTGATTTTTCATATTTTATCAACAAACATATTTTAAGCACTCTTCCTTTTAAGTGTGTTAACAAAATTCTGTTTCAGTCTTTAATGATCTTTTTGTTACCTGTTGATGTCCCCTAAGGGAGCGTTGCAGGAAAGGTTTTTGCAAAAAGGGTTCCAGGTCCTAATCAAGTCCCTGCTGTGGGGATTGTTATCAGGGTGGAACCACAATGCTCACTGCCGCTTTTTGTCCGCTGTTGGGACACTTTTTCTGGAAGTTTTCGTGTTTCCTCAGATTCAGAAGAAATAAAACAAGAACATTTAAGAAGGATTTTGGGGCTCTTTCAGCCTGTCTTTGAAGATGAAGGAAGAACTTCACTTAAGAATAGTACTTTCTCTCCACTGATGGTCCACTGGAACTAAATGTGTCTCTGTATAGAAGGTGATACGACACTTAGGATCCAGGTTTGATCAGTGCAGTAGACTCCACCCTGGCAGTTCCTAGACCATCTAGGTGATGTTGGACCAAGGTGTTCAGGAAGTTCACAGGAAACTATTATGCCAATGAAGGTTGGCATAATGACATTTGCTAACTTGTGGTAAAAATGCATTAATAGTTTTTGTTTCCATGGCTGAAGTTTTATACTGGTATGACAAGGTTGATTGTGATGCATTGGCTCAACAAATCAAAGTTCATGTGAAGGTTTCAAAGGATGCTGGGAGAGAACCTGCTCTGGGGTGTATTTCAGGAAGTGGGTTTTGACAAACTGAGTTTAACCCTAAGCTCTGCATTGATCAACCCTAAGATGAAAAACACAGAGTTTAGGTTCCGGAGTTGTTGATCTGAGTTGGTTCAATCAACTATTGAGTTTTTCAACTCTGAATTAAACATGTGCACGAGGAGGATCAAAAGCCGTCATCAATGGAGCTCAGAGACGGCGATTCACCATGGTAACCAGTGACCCTATGGTCGCCATGGTTCACGCATTTGAGCTGTGAAGCTTTAAGTTTTAATTCGCTCAAGGGAGGATATTAATTTTAAATAGTCTAAATGTGTCTTCATCTGAGAAGGAGGGCAAACAGTTGTGGGGTGAAATTGCTGCCGGAGAGAATGCATATTAGTTTTACTGCAACTCTCTGAATATTATGTGTGAAATGATGATGGAATGATATTTAACGTATTTTAATTTTCCTTTATGGGTACTAAGTGCATGCAAAAGCAGCTGAAGATGAAATACAAATGTATAGTTAATCCTGGGTGAACGCAGAACTCGTTAAAGCTTTTGTTTTAAGCATTTTTATAAGTAAGTCAGTAAGTGTTTCTTTTCTTTGTAGCTTTAATATCAAATATTCATCGTTGTTGTAGAAAAACCTTCCGTTTGAGAAAAACCCCAGAGCAATGCCAGGACTTTACTGGGATATGAGAGAGGTCTGCGGTGTGTGATAGGTCAGCTGTACGGCTGGATCATGTCATTCCGATAAATCATGGAATGAAATCATGTGCAATCTGTTTCTTACAGTCCTCCTCTTATGTCAATCTATAAATATGGCATATGAGACGGACGTTTCGCGTCTGTCGGCTCTGCTTCAGGCTCAGAGGGAGGAGGGGTCCGGAACCAACTTAAAGTTTGTTGAAGTAAACCTGCCAGAGAGAAGGTTAGGTTCACAGAGTAAGTCGCTGTTATAACTGACACAGAGTTGAACGTATCTCAGGGTTAACAAACTCAAAGTTTGCAGTAAACCCACCTTGTCTGTTTGATCTTTTTGGATCACACATAGGAATGTATAATATCAACCTACTATGATATCTGCAAATTCTCTGGGATTTCGCCCACGATTGTACGACATTTTGAATCCTTCAACATGTGTCAAAAAGTTCTTACATTGTTAAAGAACTATTAAATAAATTTTAATTGTTGCCTCTATGAAAACAATGTATCAAGGAAAACGTTTTTTGAGTTATCGACGTAAAACTGAGGCATTCAGTAAGATGTCTTAAGCGATGCAGTTACGCCATTGTCTCATCACACCATTTGGTCTGGTCATGAGGTTTACGACTGGGTGGGCTTGCGTAAGACAAAACAGATTAACATTCTGCTTTAAAACTATAAGATGCTTGCCGACAGCAATTCAAGACGAAATCGATTATGGATCTGCTATTAAAGTATTGTTTTGTAAATATATACCCATGTGAATATGTAATCTTTTAGGATTTTACTGCTCCAATTGAAATCTGCTACAACTTAATCCTCCATGACGGAGGTAATAAAGATTATTTTTATGTATTATTGCGTGGTGAGTCCCTTAATGAAGCCATCATTTACCAAGAATGTTCTGTGTTGTCTTTGTGTTCGGTTATTAAAACATGAATAATAGTTTATTAAAACGTCATGTCGATGATGATGTAATCCATTCCTGATCTAATCATTTGTTTCTTAAATCATAGTTAATAAAGTGGAAACATGGAGAAAAATATTAGTCGACGATATTTTTAGTTTTTTTTTTTAATTGCCTCTTTCACACAACACCCTGATAATCGTGTGCTTTTACAAACAAAGATTAAAGACGCTGTAACAGAATAATCTTCCTAGCTTGAGAAAATAATAAAATAGTCTCATTGTTCCTGTTTGACTTCCTGTTAACAGTTTGTCCCGTTTTCATCAACTGGACTAACGTCTGAGAACAGAGGGGTGTTTTCAGTTTGTTAACACTGAGATGAGAAAAACTCTTGAGTGAGTTACCGTGTTAACTTACTTTTTGAACCTAACCGGCTCGGGCATTATATATATAGGATTAACTATATATTTGTATTCCATTTTCAGCTGCTTTGATGTGCGCTTAGTGCCCATGAATGAATTTTTTTTAATAATTTTAATAAAAATTAAACCCCACCCTATTTTTGTGAAAAATGACCGAATTAAACGTTCTACATAAATTAACTGTAAAGAGAGGAAAAACCTAAAGTGCCAGGAAGACTGGAAGGGTGGGTGATCGAAGAGTGATCCAGAAGGGACAGAAACGATAATTGTGTCTGCCTAAAAATGAAATTCCTAATTCCAGCATAAACTAGACAGAGGGCAACCTTTACCATAGCAGCCTAGTTTAGCGCTGCTTCAGAATGTTTTTTAGTTGTGTTTTTTGTGTATTATTTTTATTTTGTTAATAACGCGAAAAAGCACTCAGAGTGTGTAAACCTCTGCGAAGGGCCCAAACCTACCTCTGAACCTACTTTATTTCTTACTTTCTCATTCTATTCATCTGTTAAGCACGTTGTTTTATCTCAGCTCCGCAGTCCTAGACTTCGAGCAGGGCATTTCTTAGAGAGAATACACAATGTCTGTGTAAGATTTAGACACAAACAGATATTGCCGATTCATTTCCTGATCCTCTCCAATATAAAACCTCAAAGGAGCAAGACACAACAGAACCCATGGTCTAGTAAAAATGCATGCAGTTTCCTCCTACTGACAACTCCAAAAAACTCTGAGTATCTCTCAAATAGTCTGTATCCGGTCGTCACCTGCACCTTCCACTTCAGCATCTCTGTTCAGCCCACTGAGCCTCCAGCAATAAAGGCACATCAAAGTAACAAAGGCCTCAATAACAAACACAGTTTCAAGAGAGCGCCTCGCCACATTGTGACGACAGTACTCCAAACGGCTTTTATTTTAAATGCTGTGAAACATGTCACCAAAATGTAATTATCTGTTCGATATGCCAAGGCCAACCTGTGAGCATGACCATTTAGTGGCTGGTTGATGCAGCAAAAAGATTAGGAGGAGATGGTTAGATGTATTAAGCCATGCGTGTTTATTCTTTAACATCAAATGTGAAGGGATCAAGCATCACAATTTTGGAGTCTTACAAGCCAACAGGACGAACGTAAAATTGTGCCTTTTATTATCAGTGACTTAATTTGACTATTTACAGGTGTTTTCCAAAATATTATGGTTCCGTTGTTATAAGTAAATATAGGTATAATACACTAATCAAAAAAATGAAGGGAACACTTAATTATCGCAGTATGACACCAAGTCAGTTAAACTTCAGGGATGTCAATCAGTCCATTCAGGAAGCTCAAGTGATTGTGAATCATTTTCACCTGTTTGTTTGCCTGAAAGTGAAAACAGGTGCAATGGAGAAGCAGAAGCATGACAACCCCCCAAAAGGGAATGGCTCTGCAGGTGGTGGCCTCAATCCATTTCTTTCTACTTATCTTTCCTGACTGACTCTTCTCTAGTTTTGGGTTCTCCTGGTGCCACTGCAGCCCACTGACACTGAACCGGTAGTCCAGCTCCTCCAGGAGGGCTTACCCCTGCGTGCAGTTGCAAGACGGTTTGCTTTCACTCCCAGCACAGTCTCATCAGCATGGAGGAGATGCCAGGAGACGTGCTGCTACACAAAGAGGGCTGGACAGGTCCGTAGAAGGACAACAACCCAGCAGCCGGACTTGTATCTGCTCCTCAGTGTGAGGAGGAACAGGAGGAGCACTGCCAGATCCCTTCAAAATGACCTCCAGTGGGCTACTGGTGTGATGTTTATGACAAAACTATCAGCAAAAGACTGCATGAGGATGGCATGACGGCCCAATGTCCTCTACTTGGACCTGTGCTCACACGCAGCATTCTGGGGCTTAATTGGTGTTCACCAGAGAACACCAGAATTGGCATGTTCGCCCTGTTCTCTTCACAAATTAAAGCATGTTCACACTGAACTCATGTGACAGGCTTTGAAGAGACTGGAGATGCTTTGGTGAGCGTAACGCGGCTGGCTACTTCATCCACCATGACCGGTTTGGCGGTGGATCAGTGATGGTAAATGGACTGTACTTATAAAGTGCTTTTCTAGTCTGCTTGACTACTCAAAGCACTTTTTACAACACGAGTCCGCATTCACAATAACATTCATACAGTGATGACAGAGGCTGCCGTGCAAGGCGCCACATGCTCATCAGGAGCGGTAGCCATTCACACCAATGGAACAGCCATTGGGAGCAACCTGGGGTTCAGTATCTTGCTCAAGGACACTTCAACATGTAGACTGTAGTGGCCGGGGTTCAAACCAGCGACCTTCAGATAAGTGGACAACTACTCTACCAACTGAACCACTGGTCTCAGCCATGGTCTGGTGTAGCATTTCCTAGGAGGGTCTCACAGAACTCCATGTGTTTGTCAACAGTACCCTGACTGCCATCAGGTACAAGGATGAAATCTTCAGAACCACTGTCAGACATCACACTGGTGCAGTGGATCCTGGGTTCCTCCCGGTGCAGGACAATGCTCTGCCTCCTGGTCAGAGTGTGCAGGCCGTTCCTGGGATTAAGGCATCGATACCCTTGAACGGTCCTTTTGTTCCCCAGACCTGTATCTAATTGAGAACCTCTGCGACGTTATATATCGTGCATTTGACACTGCCAAGTCGGGCTTACAGATCGTCCAGGAGATCACTGATGTCCTGATCCGAGTTTGTCAGGTGATTCCTCAGGACACTATTCGTCGACTTATCAGACGCCTGCCCAGACATTGTCAGGATTGCCTTCAGGGGGTCAAACACGCTACTGAGACACATTATGAGTTGTTGTGATGTAATTGGGTTAACTCAATCTACTGTAATCTAACATAACACAAACTTAATCTAACACTAATGCAAATGTAACCTGATATAATCGAATCTAATTTTATCGAATCTAATCTGTCAATGGTTATAATGTTAAGGATTGATCAAATTAATATCACACAATATTTTGACTATTATTTCATTATCGGGTTTTATTAGTTACATTTGGGATTAAACCCCATTTTAGCCACTTATTGACCATCACTGCATCTAAACAACAACTTTTGGGTCGTCGTTCTTCCTCTAGTCCAGTAGTTATCAACCTTTTTGAGTCTCGACCCCCAAGAATAACTTTTGTTGGCGTCTGAAAAGTTATTTTCGAACACCCCACACTACCACCGCGCGCTCGCCCGCGCCCCCTTTATCCCTTCCCTCCTCCATCCCAGGGTGCTGAAAGCAAAAGCGGAGCAGTAGAGTGAAAGACCAACTGAGAAATTCACTTTGATTTCTTATTCTTCTCCCTTTAATTGTTGTAAATAAAACTCTGGCTCTAATGTCACACTCCTCTGATTGCAGAAATGGAAAGATGGCGGGAAAACAACAACAAAGTGAAGCGAAGTGTGAGAGAGAAAAGAAAAGAGAACTGCAGAAGCTTTGCCTCTGTGGACGAGATTTCATTCAAGATCCTCCGGCGAACCCTGAAAATCATCTCGCGACCCGGGTGGGGGTCGTGACCCCAAATATGAGAAACGCTGCTCTAGTCTACCAGCGGGCTAAGTTCGCCGCGTCGCTTCGCCCCCACCTGAGCGAACAGTCGTCGGCCCGGCACTAGGTGTGTGTTTACGTCCCTACTGGCTCTCTGTCTGCGGAGGATGTGCGCCATCCAGCTGCTGCGGGTGTCCGTCCATGAGCGCATCAGCGCCGCCGCTGAGGAAGTTCTGCGGCGGCTGGAAGAAGGTGAAGAAGAGTGCAGCTTATGGAGCGGCTGACGGCGGCTGCGGAGGAGATTGTCGCTCCGTCCGGGAAAAAACCGTTGTGGAGTACGAGGTGCGCGTGGAGCGGTCCGGGTGGGAGGTCTGCCGCCAGAAGAGGCTTCTTGATGCTGGAGAGAGCAAATCCGTCTTTGCTACCTGAACTTAGAGTACCAGGACAATAAAGAAGACATGAAAGAAATCAAAAGATCAGATTAAAATTAGTTTTTTAATCCCAAAGGGGATGTTTGGGGATCTTCAAGAGGGTATTCAGCTAATAGTGGATTCATCTACTCCTGCTTTTAACTCCATCTATTAGTAACAAAACAACAAGTAGATGTTCTTTCTAGTAAAAGAATAAGAGTATAAACTCTGACATACAACCAAAGCATAAAGGTGACAACAGTGAAGGACATTTCTACATAACTGAACCGTGAATCAGACTGAATTATCGGCAGAGAAAACGTACAAACTGAGGAAACTGTTGAACAAATTTACACAGCACTGTACACTTTAATAATATTGTGACCTTTGAAGTTCTTGAACCCACAGACTGTGGGTCCTATGATGGGCATCGATGGCCAAAACCCCCTGGCCCGCCCATCATCTGGGTGTGGCGCTTCCTTTTCTCCGGCGCAGCCTATCTCAGATGTATGGCCTCTTCCTATCCTCGCGTTTGTTGGCACCCGCCGCGTGGCGGCCCATGGGGCGTTTTGCCAGGGCCCTACCACTAGCGTCGAGACTTGTGCTGGATCCTCTAGGCTGTGTGGTGTCTCTGGCTATGTGCTACGGCAATAATGCCGTAGCACATAGCCTAACCATAGCATATGCAATGCTATGGTTAACCATAGCATATGCAATGCAGCCTGACACCGCGTTCTAAATAAAGACAATGATACACACTGCTGTGGATTTTAGGGCCTGGACTCTGAACGTTCCTGAATTTACCAAAATGTTATTTTTGAACTGTTTGTTTGGTTTTTCATCCGGTCTCATTTTGTTTCCTCAGAGTCTCTGCAGGATGTGGCAGTGATCCACACAGACCTCCTGTAAGCAGCCAATCCTTCAAACTGGAACCTTTCAGGGAATTTGACAAGTTGACAGTGATGTTGAAATCCACCGATTCTTCACTTGCACACCAGTTACCCGCTTTCACCAAGCAGCTCATTCATCCAAAGAGATGGTGATCCAGTCACTTGATGCAGCTGATCAGAACTATGACATGTAGTCAGAGACAGAAGACCGAGCGCCACAGCTTGGTATCAGAAACAAATGTAATTACCAAACTGCAGCTCCAAGTTTCCTTTTGCCGGGAGTCCTTTCAGAATAAGAGAAACCTTGTGCGTCATGCAGAGACTTATTTCAACGATTCTGAATATCGTTGTGGTGTCTGTGGAGAGCAACTGGAATCCTCTGAGAGGCTGCAGCTTCACATCCGGAGTCATAGAAAAACCAGCTGGATCTGTGATATCAGCTTCAGGGACATGGAAATCCACATGACAACACACACAGGCCTGAAACCCTTCAACTGCAAATACTGCAGCAAGGACTTCCCCTGGAAAGGCTCTCTGGAGAGAAACGTGAAGCTACACGCTGACGCGCAACCTTTCGTCTGCGAGATCTGTGGGAAGGCTTTTATTGAAAAAACAGTATTGAAGAGACATATTAATAGCCACACGGGAGGAAAGCCAAGGATTTACTCCTGCATAGTCTGTGGCAAGAAGTTCATCATGAACCAGCATCTGGACGTGCACAAGAGGACTCACACTGGGGACAAGCCCTACACCTGCAGGGTGTGTGGGAAAAACTTCCGGCAGAATGGCAACCTGGACTCTAACATGAGGGTCCACATGGTCGAGAAAACGTTCATTTGCAGTTTCTGCAGGAAGATATTCCACAAATAGATCTTGCCGGAGACACACGAGAGGTTCCACAAGAAGGAGAAACTGTAAAGCTGTCAGCTCTGCACCAAAGGCTTCGTTTAGAAGATCAACTTGAAGAGACATATGCTTACGCACACTGGAGAAAAACCATACAGATGTCGGATCTGTGGGAAGAAGTACCAGGAAAAAAACATGAAGACAAAACAAGAATTCAACACATGAAGATTCAAACTGGACGTGTGGCCAAAAATTCCCCGAACCTGAAACCCCAATGAGTTCATCCAGCTTTGATTTTTCATATTTAATCATCAAACTAATGTTGAAATGCCCATCCCTTTAAAAGAGTTAAAAACATCCTCTTTCAATGTTTAATTCTCTCGTAGTAACCTGTGGATTCCCAGGATGGGACTGTTCCAGTTTGCCATGACTAAAATTCCATGCTGTCAATGCAGAATGGAGTGCATGTTACTTGGCCAATCTTTGTAGGCAGGTGGACCCACAACTTTATTAATGTGTATTTAATGGGTTTATAGGGGACAAAAACTCTGGATTCAGGAATCACCCCCCAAAAACAATGAGCACTTCCTGTCACATTGTACAGCTTTGATATCAAGTTTAATTTGAATCTTGAATTAAACTTTTTAATTCTGATTTTATCAAAATCAGTCATGTAGTTTATGCATAGTAAGAGTAAGTGGTAAATAAAAAACCTTGAAAACACCAGTTCTCCCCAACAATTCAGCCTCTGTCTGAAGAGGGCTCAAAAAGATCCCCAATAATAAACCGGCAATAAACCGTCTTGTTTGATTCTTCTGACGTTGCCCGTTTATTTTTCTGTTTCAAAGTTTAACGAGTACTTCATGCTTGTTTGTTGTTGGGGTTTTTTTTTTTTAGAGAGGAGAACATCTCAAAGTTACAGAATCCTCAGAGAGACAAAAGTCACAGTAGCTTTGCAACATGCATGCATTATTTTCGCTATTTCTTGCAGAGCCCATTAGACATAAATTACAACTAGAACTAGGATTAGAAAACACACTCAGAGAGCAAACCTCTACCAATGTACAACAATACCCTAGGTTTAGGAAAAATGTATTCAGATTTCTCCATTAATTTCTGAGTTTTTGCCAGCCTCAAAATCTACCAACAATTCCAACAAACTCCCTATCTCATATCAGCCAGTCGTCTACGGACCCCACCATTTCAGCGTCTCTGTTCAGCTCACTGATCCCACAGCTTCAGTTGCAAAAGAACATCAAAGGAACTCTTAAAACAGAACTCAAAAGATCAAAGGCAGAAATAGCCACATTGTGACGTCATAACTCCAAACGGCTTATTATTTTATGACCTTTGCCTAGGAGGTTAATGTTTATCTGTTTGTTTCTGTTATAGTGATCAAGATTACAGACAAACTACAGGACCGATCTGCATGAGGTAGGTTTTGGAAAAATCCTAGATGCGATTTCACAAGATTTAAAATAAAATAAAAATAATTAACCATTTGGAGTAGTGACATCACAATGTGGCAATGCTGCCTTTGTACCTTCGATGTCTTGATGGGGGTGGAGTTGTGGGCTTAGTTTCAAGACTTCACATAATTCCTTTGATGTTCCTTTTGAGGTGGAGTTGGGGGCTCAGTTTCAAGAGTTCCTTTGATTCCTCTGGGAGTGAGGAAGGGTGTTCAGTGGGCTGAACAGAGACCCTGAAGTGGAAGGAGCAGGAGCCGACTGGCTAAACATTATTAGAGAGATACTCTAATCATTCTCTCTGAGTGCTTTTTCAAGTTTTATCTGATTTTAAATGCTTTGAAGCAGGTAACTTCAATAATATTTCCTGCTCGCAAACTAACAGACAAGACAAACAAACATGAGTGAAAACAAAAAGCACTCATAAGGGCGGAAACTTCCGCCAAAGGCAAAAGAATTCCTCTGAACCTATATTCCCCTTTAACAGGCATTGTTTTGTGATTTCCTGTTGTTCAACCTAGCCTAACCTTGCTCAATCCACCCTAACCTAATCAAAGTTCATCTTTCAACAACATATTTTGTCGTCGTTCCTCCTCCAGTCCACTAGGTGGCGAGGTTCGTCTTGCCGCTTCGCTCTCCTCTGAACGAACAGTCGTCGACGCGGAATTCGGTGTGTGTTTACGTCCCCGCTGGCTCTTTGTCCGCAGAGGAGGAGGAGGATGTGCGCCGTTCAGCTGCTACGGGTATCTGTCCATGGGCGGATCAGCGCCGCGGCTGAAGACGTTCTGCTGCGGCTGGAAGAAGGTGAAGAAGCGGCTCAAGTGTCTGCCCTACGGGCACTGCTCACCAAACGGCTAACGGCGGCTGCAGAGGAGATTGTAGCTCTATTCGAGGAGACCGTGGCGGAGTACGAGGAGCGTGTGGAGCGGTCAGAGCGTGAGGTCTGCCGCCAGAGGAGGCTTCTTGACGCGGTGTTGAAGCCCCAAGTCATGCTGGACAGAGCAGGTCAGTCCCTGATACCTTGAGGACCCTGACTCTACACGCGCACACTGACTGACACTTCCGCTCACCTTCAAAATAAACGTCCTGTCAGCTGGTTAAAATAACAGTAAGAGAAAAGAGAGGATTTCCGATTAAACAATGTTGTTTTTAACTTCAAAGGGGTCCTGGAGAATCAAGATGGTCTCCGGCTAAAAACGGGAATAATTGACTTCAATTAATTCCATCTAACACATTGGCGTAGCGTGTGTTGATAGCACCAAGGGAAAAACAACTATTCTGCCCCCTAATCCATGGACCGTTGGCACTGCCTGGTTCCTTAAGTGTCATGAAATATATATATATATCTTTTTTTTTTTTTTTTCTGGCCGAAATGCAAATATTTTGTTTAGAATTGAGATTACGATCCTCTCCATGATCCTACCATTCAGTTTACATTATATTGCACTATTATTATGTACATGAGAAAAAATCTGTTTGGTAACACACATAGAATTGTGCGGGATCTTAAGGGTAAACTCCCATGGCCAAACCTGACCTATTCAACACTGTTAACACTAGCTGACGCATGATTACTGCTATATTATTTACCCTGATTACTCATGTCAGCAGAGTAAACGACTGTAAAATGGTCTGCTTTTGGCTCAATGTCCTCATAGCTGGTGTTTTAATCCTTCAAAAATTACAAACTGTCATCAGCAGTATAAATACATTTAAACTGGAATCTTACTATTGACAAACTGCTTCATAAGCATCAACATCCAGAACTAAATCAAACCCTCCAAACTAACAGTTTCCCTGTATGGTTTTCAGTAGTGTTAAACTTTAAACCTGCTAGTTTTAAACCTTACGTACAATGACTATCTAGGCACCCGCTGCAACTCAGTGAAATTATGACTTTTGTAATAAACATTTTTTTTAATGCAAGTCATTGAACATCACAGTATCGGTATCTTCAAAGGGGAAGTCACGCTATTAATAAGCGTGGTGTTATTCACACATAAGAATTTTAATGGGAAAGTACGGCTGTAATTAGTAAGAAAAATACTGTAAAATGTTACGTGGTAACGTTTATTTGCCCCATCATGTTGAGAAACTATATAGTGAGCTTGACTAATTTTAATGAAGTTGTTTGCCAGTCAGAGTCACATCTGATAAATAATAAATAACGAGAACAAAAATTATTTTAGTCACACCACACCCAAAATATTAAACAGATATACATCAATAAACAGGCATTTCAGCATGGCAAAAGCAAATTACAACTGAGCACATTTTTCAGACTTTCAGTGTTTTTACAAAAAAAAAGGCCAGGCCAGCAATGAGAATGGAAGTGCGTGTGTGCAAGTGTGTGAGAGAAAAAAATGGAAGATTCCAACAGACATGGTGCAGTACATACTGTTAAAAGTTTGTCCCAGTGTTTACCCACAACCCCAAAATAGTCCAAACCAGTGAATGCAATGCAAATAAAACAGTTAACACAAAATATCTGCTCTGAGTTTTATCACAGATCCCGTCAAAACCAACCCAACTAGGAAGTTAGGAAGAAAAATAATAGCACCTCTCAGTCCAATGTATGCAAAGGAAATAAACTCGGTTTTATTCATGGTACCGTACACCATTCAGTCTTTTTATATTTTATAGTTTATGTCTTTTAACTCAGCCAGGCTCACAACTACGAGAAACGTCTTTAGGAAAGGGGAATAATTCAACTGAGTTTCCTTGTCACAAGTTATGACTCCTCTGTCGACCCGAGCAGGAACAAACGTGAACTTTTACAGGTATTTCAATTCCAAGGTATGCCCTCTTGCACTGATCTTCTATCTTCCCCAAGTGGTTTTCAGTCCTTGTGGCGCAATGTGATGCTGTGGTTGGATAAATGGATGGATGAGGCTATTAGCTGTGAGAAATATGATTCTCTCTGACAGGTGATGACGTGATGTGCTTCTGGCTTGCTACTGTGTAGAATGTTCGAACACAAGGAGATTTTTGTGTGGAGGGGTAAGCGTGCTACTTTTAATTTGTTGCCACCATTTAATTTTTTTTTTCTTTGGAAATTTGGTGCCCAACAGAATTCTGCTCTTGGGGCAACCGCCCCAGTGTTCCCGTCCATGCTACGCCAACGGTAACACAACAATAGAAGGTATGATGTCCCTTGTCAGTTCTAGTAAACAGGGTAAAGGTACAAACTCTGATAAGTGATGAAAGTATAAAGGTGAAAACACGGAAGGACACTTCATAACTGAACTGTGAATCAGACTGATAAATCAGCAGATAAAACATACAGAGCCATAAAGTGATCAGCCTTACATAATTACCACTAACAGGTGAAGGGCATAGCATTGATTGTCTGGTGGCTCTGGGTCAGAGCATCTCCAGAACCGCAGGTCTTGCTGAATGTCCCTGGTATGCAAGAGTTGATGACCAAATTGGGATAAGGAAGGACTATTGGTGAACAGGAGACAGGTCATGGGGCACCAAAGCTGTTGCGAAGGGGAAGTGTAGATTAGCCAATGTTGTCTGATCTCATAGAAGAACTACTGTATCATAAAAGGGTGGAAAAATAATGCTGGTGGTGATAGAAAGGTATCGGAGTGAACATGCCGACCGCTTTCCACTTCTGAAAGCTCCTACAATGACGCATAAGCATCAGAACCGGAAGACGGAGTGATAAAAGAAGGAGGTTTGGTCTGACAAATTTTATTTTAAGATCCTGTGCATGGCTGGCTGTGTGGGCCTCACGTACCTATGCAAGAGATAGCAAATATAGCAACAGGATGCATTATAGGGAGGGGGCAGGCCAGGGGAGGCAGTGTCATGCTTTGGACAATATTCTGCTGGGAAACCTTGAGTCTTGCCATTCATGTGGATGTTACTTTGACACATAGCACCTACCTAGACATTGATGCAGACCCCCTTCATTGAAATGGTATTCCCTAAAGATGTTGGCCTCCTCCAGCGGTATAACATTCCCTGGCAAACTTTAGTAATGTTTCAGGAATGGTTTTATGAGCACAACAACCAGTTCAAGGTGTTGATTTGGCCTTCAAACACCAACGGTCACAATCCAATCCAGCATCTGTGGTATATTCTAGACTAACAAGTCTGGTCCATGTAAGACCCACCTCAAAACTTCCAGGACTTAAAGGATTATCTGCTAAGGTCTTGGTATCAGATACCACAGCACAGCTTTAGATACCTGATGGAGTCCAGGCCACCACGGGTCAGAGTTGTTCAGTTGGTAAAAGGGGGTCCTACACAATATTAGACAGGTGGTTGTATTTCATGTTTGATTGGAGTATTTGCCTCCTAGCTACTGGAGATTTAAAAAGCCAGACACTGCATTGTAAATAAAGACTATGATATTTTTATGTTACACTATTCTGCTGGTTTAAGGGCCTGGACGCTGTATTTTCCTGAATTTACCAAAATTACATCCTTGATCTATTCGTTCACTTCCATTAGAGTTAATCTGGTGTCATTTTGTCTCCTCAGAGTCTCTGCAGGAAATGGCAGCAATCCACGCAGACCTCGAGCCTCCAGTCGATCCTTCATACTGGAACCAGTCAGAGAATGAAAGAGTTGACAGTGATGTTGCCTCTCCACTGATGCCTTGCTCTCCTTCACCTCCTTACCAACCGCCTGCTTCACCGAGCAGCTCAGTCATCCAAAGCGACGACGATCGAGACAGTGACTGGACGCAGCCAATCAGAACTATGAGACGTCGTAGAAGACCGGGGAAAAAGACTGGGTGTCCACAACTTGCAGTCAGAAACAAACGTAAGCGCTCAACTCCAGCTCAGAGTTTCCTTTGCCAAGTGTGCGGTCGATCTCTGCAGGGGAAAGGCTTCTTGCTCAAACATGTCCTGCAGGTTTGCGCCAAGGACCCGGACTGTCGCTGCGGCTTCTGTGGTGACCATTTGGACTCTGTAGAGGAGCTGACGACTCACCTACAAGCACACCAGGAGAAGAGTAAAACCTGTTCCTTCTGCGGCAAAACCTTTCGCTCGATTTTGGCGCAAGAGCTGCATGTGAGGCTGCACACTGGAGAGAAACCGTACAGCTGCGATGTGTGCGGCAAGAAGTTCAGCCAGAAGGGCAACCTAAATTCACACATCCGTGTCCACGCTGCTGAAAAACCCTTCAAATGTAAAGAATGCAGTCGGTCCTTCTGTCAGATGACGTCTCTAGAGCGACACATGCAGGAGCACAGTGATGAGGAGGTCCACACTTGCGGTGTATGCAGTCTACAATTCAAAAAGCACCGTAGCCTGGAGCGACACTTGGCAACGCATCAGGATGACGCTGCTGACAAACCAAGGAAACGTAGTAAATCAGTGCCCGCTTACCACTGCAAAGTGTGCGGGGACACTTTCGATAAGAAAGCTTTTTTATTGAAACATGCAGAGACTCACCTGCAGGACTCAGACTGCTGCTGTGGACTCTGTGGTCACCAGTATGAGTCTGCCAGCAGCCTTGCTGCTCACCTGCGCTCCCACAGCGCGATAGGTAACACCTGTCATGTCTGCGGGAAGAGCTTCCCAGCCCACGCTGCGCTGGAAATGCACTTGAGGATACACACCGGCGAGAAACCATTCACCTGCAGCTTCTGCGGGAAGGCCTTCAACCAGAGCGGCAACCTGAAGATGCATCTGAAGATCCACACTTGTGAGAAGGCATTCACCTGCAGCCTCTGTGGGAAGGGTTTTACACAGAAACAGACGCTCTACACTCATGTCCGCTTCCACAACAAGGAGCGCCGCTTCCTGTGCCAGGTTTGCGGCAAGGGCTTTATGCAAGACGTGGACCTGAAGAGGCACATCCTGATCCACACTGGAGAGAAACCGTACAGCTGCAGGGTCTGTGGGAAGAGCTTCCAGGCTAAACGGTCCCTCAACGGGCACCTTAAAGTTCACATGGTGGGCAGGTCGGCACCAGAGCTGGACCAGAGATCAGAGCAGCAGAGGAAAGATGGCTTGTACTCAGGCTTCATCCAGCTGTAGAGGTCTGGCACAGCTTTAAAGGACCAGACTGGTGTTAATGCATGTGTTTGACAGTTAGGACATTAAATGTGTTCTTTGTCCCAAATGTTCTAAACATTTTCAACACCTGTAAGGTAACGCTGAGTACCAATCCTGAGAATTGAAAAGCTTCTGTCACAGCGCTGCTTCGGGCTCAGAGTCCCAGCAAACCCTGCTGATACTGGACTTTTAATTGTTTTATGAATACCGGAAAGTGTTTAAAATCATAGAACTCTGTTGGATTCTTGTTTCTCGTGAACATTTTGATATGGATCCAAGAACATCTTGGAGGACATCTTTCTGTTCTTGGACTACAGGAACTCAAACATCCGTCAGACGGCATGTAAAACCCTTCCTGGGACTAAAGAGTAAAGGTTCAAGAAGTAACAGTACTCGTAAAAACTGCATTTTGATCAAAATAAAAAGAAGTTCAGTTGAAACGTTCTTTAAATGCACTTATTATAAAAAATACCGGGCTTATTATCACCCAAGATAACTAGCTTACTACCAACCAGGATTAGTAGCTTCCTACCAACCATGATAACTAGCTTACTAGCAATCGAAGTAACTATTTTATTACCAACCAAGGTAACTAGCTTGTTGTCAACAAAGGTAAATAGCTTTTTCCAACTGAAGCAAACAATTTTTTATCAACCAAGGTAACTCGCTTATTTTCAAGGTAACTAGCTTACTATCAATAAAGGCAACCAGGTTATTGCCAACAAAGGTAACTATCTTATTGCCAACTAAGCTAACAAGATTATTACCAACAAAGGTAACTAAATTATTGACAACAAAAGTAATCAGCTTTTTACCAACCAAGGTAGCTATCCTTTTATCAAGATAACTGGTGTATTACTGACAAAGGTAAGAACTAATTATCAAGTTATCTAGCTTATTACCAACAATGAAGGTAGGAGTAACTAGTATTTACCCACACAGGTAATCAAATTTATTGCAACCAAAAAACAGTTTTACCATCCTAGGTAATTATCTCTATCAAAATCACCAGCTCATTACCAAGAAAGAAAACTAGCTCATCACCAACCTGGGTAGTTAGCTTATTATGAAAATAACTAGCTTATCACCAACCAAGGCAACAAGCTTATTACAAAGGTAAATAGTTCATTACCAGCTTTGGTAGTTAGCTTTTTTAAAGAAGAGCTTAACTTAATTACCAATCAAGGTATCTAGGTTATTACAAACCTAGGTAGTTAGTTTATTACCATCCAAGGTAACTAAATTATTAACAACAGGCTAGCTACATAAAAATGTATGTACCTAGCTTATTACTAAGGGAGGTATATTGGCTTCAATTAAGAAGTTAGCAAGTTTACAGGTAAGGTGGTTAGCTTTTTACCAAGGAAGCTAGCATGGAGCGATCTTGGTGGCCCGCTAAGCAAAAATTTGGAGAAGGAAACAGAGTTTATTTGTTTTGTTTATTGTGGCCTTTTTCTCTGTTTAATAAGTGTTTGTTTTGAAAAGGTTAACTGTATCTGTCCGAAATCCGTGTGGTAATTTTACAGTAGCGCCAGTTGTTTGGTGTAATTTTCAAAATAAATCCATCATGGGAAATATTTTCTCTTGTTGCTGTTCTTGAATATTGATGACCATCACCCACCAAAAGAAGAGAGACAGTAAGACTCAGACTATCCATACATTCAAGTTGGATGTGGTGGATTGCATGAAGAGCGTAAGTTAATGCAATTGATATGTGCAACCAAGGATTACTAAGATGTGTATATGCACACACACACACACACACACACACACACACACACCTGTCAGCAGATTGTACTTGTTCCAGTTCATTAGGTGGCGGCCATGGTCAACAGTGAGCACAATCACAGTTTTTTTCAGGACTCTTGCCCACATTGGTTGTGGATGGACGGTGGACTTCGTGGCAAGGCATTTGAAATTTGTTGTGCGATATTTAATAAACCAGCGTTACTAACATCTTTGATCACATTAAAAAAATTAATTGATGACCTCTGTTGGTGGAGGTTGTTGGAGTATGGTCAACAGCAGCCCCACTGATGGCTGGCTACCTAGGGTTTATGTCATGGCTTCAAAAGGCTTTTTGTAGATCTTATTATGATGCACACATTTACCAAATGTCATACTTTTAGGTGAAACGTAGGGCAGGGGCTACTTCGAATCTTTCTTAGGGACTGTAGAACCATTTAGCCACATCCAGTCCTGAAAACCAACATCAGATCTCAGCATACGCCTCGCCTGATGAGTGTGGCAATGTTTGTGTTTCATAAGCAGCTAAAAGATGTTAATGATCAGTAATGAAATACAGATGTTTTTCAAAAGAATTACACCAAACATACACCAAAGTCAATAATAATAATAATAATACATTTAATTTATAATGCACTTTACATTTGGATCAAATCTCAAAGTGCTAAAAATGAAATTAAAGTTAAATGTTCATAATATATTCTCGTGTTCTCAGTATTTACACTTTTATTGTTATACGCTGCATTACCCATGAGCCTCTGTTGCCGTTACTGTTTAAAAGATCCTTCCCCATGGGGATAATAGGTATAGTTTCATTTCATTTTGGTAATTTTTTGACTAAAAGCTCTAATAAATGTGAAGTTTTCTTCCGAAGTGAGTATATTAAAAAAAATTTAATTATCTGATACGTCGTTAAAGAAGTTGTAATATGAAACTTTTATAAAATTATGAAAATAAATAAAAAACTGTGGTCATGTCACAACTGTGGTAGTGATGTCACATAGACGGTTGTTATATTATAGACTGTATTTTGTGTAAAATAAAAGGGAAAAAACATAATAAACTTTTGACATTCAATTAACTTATACTATAAAAGAAGAAGAATTTTAAGGCTGAAAAGGAACAAAATTAAATGTAAATACTAGAGCACACCAATCAATCGCAAACCAAAAAAAAATGGAATACTGTAGAAATCAAAGAAAATAAGTAAATAAAAACTAAATGTTTCCTCAAGTAGGACATGCTAACATTAGCATTAGCAAATCAAATATTGTGTACATTATCACACACTCCTTTACCTTCGTGGTGTTTGTTGCAGTTCAAGCATCTGACCCTTCACTTCCATCTTGTGCTTGTTTAAATTCAATGTAATGGGAAGTTTGGACGCTTATGGGTGTTGACTGTTAGCCGTTTGAATTGGACGTATGTATTTTCATGCATGGATGGAGAATAACCGGATCAGGTGTCCTCCATGATATGAAAGAACCACATTAATGATGTTGTTTCTCTTTTATAAAGATTATATTTAATCAAATATTAGTGTCATGACTTTCGTCTGAACCATGAGAACAGATTTTTGATAAAAGATCAAAAGGTGGAACTCAGCTGAATTATTTATCATATACCATCAGGATGATCACTGCTGACAAAAACCAACCAACCCACAACCAGAGGTTAATTCTGCTGACACAATGCCTCCGGTGATCAAGAAGAAACAAACAGGAATGATGGAGTACAGCCCTCAAAGAGCCTGTGACTAATAGAGAGCCGAGAGTCTGCAACTACTGGAGAGCTATCCTCCTGACTTGACAGAACTTTGATATGCACATGAGGAGCTTACCCTAATCTGGCGCACCGAAGAGACACAACAAGAGCCACAACCGAATGACAGTGGACTGACCTTCAAAGGTTACCTGGAGGCCAAAGTTCGCTTCCAATAGGAGGAGCAAGCTGTCAGCTGTCACCTGTACTGGAAGGCCTTTTTCACCAAGAACGACCTGAAGGAACACCTGCTAACACAGTAGGGAGAAAAAGCCCTACAGCTGGCATGGGTGCGTGAAGAGCAACTGGGAGAAAAGCTTGCAAGAAGTCCACATGAAAGTCCAGCTGGACATATGGATCAGCAAGGAACCAATCACAGAGTGAAAACTAGTAAGAATGGTTTGCAGGCCCCGGTCACCAGCTGTAGCGTTCACTCAAACTATCTAAGGCAATTTATTTTTGTTAACTAATGATTTATACATGCCACTCACTTTAATGCATTTTACTGGATTATTGCATGTTACTAACTTGACTTCTTCCCTGGAGTCTTTGTGTTTTCTCTCCCTGTAAGGTCACATGGTCGGTGACTGCATCTGCTGCTGTGGACCTGCTCGATGTCAACTCATTTCAAGGTCATCATTGTGATGATTACAGTCATTATTACTGTAGTAGTATTTCCCAATAAGCTTTTGCTAAATGCTATATTACTTTATTGTAATTATCAACCTGGGATCCCTGCTGCCGCCGCGGCCCAACCCTGGAGAAGTGGAAGAAAGTGGATAAGCATAGCTGATATCATTGCTTCTATATCTCTCCCTTTTCAAACCCAACCGGTCATGGTAGGCCGTCCACCCTGAGTCTTGGTTGTTCTCGAGGTTTCTGCCCGTTAAAAGGCAGTTTTTTCACGCCCCTGTCGACCAAGTGCTGGTTCACGGAGGAATTTCTTGGGTCTCTATAAGATAATTATATACAGAGTTCTAGACCTGCTCTTTCTGGAAAGCACCTTGAGACAACTGTTGTTGTGAATTGGCACTAAATAGATAAAGATTGATTGACTGATTATATCAAAGAAATTATTTTCTTGTGTAAAGGATAGTTTTGTCTTTTAAACAATAAAATATTAGGTTTGTTTTTATCAAAATTACCTGAAAGCATCAATTGTCACACATTTTAGTCACAGCCAAAGGTTGTAGTATGTACATATAGCATCTTTTTTATCCTTTTATTTATTTATTTTTTTTTTAAATCAAGCGACAATAGAAATTCAACGGGCGGCTGTGGCTCAGTGGGTAGAGCGGCCGTCTCCCAATCAGAAGATCGGAAGTTAGGCGGTTCAAATCCCACCAGGGTCTACTTGTCGTAGGGTCCTTGAGCAAGACCCTGAATCCTTAGCCCCCCGGGCGCTCCACGAGGGGCTGCTCACTGCTCCCTCAGGGATGGGTCAAATGCAGAGAAATAATTTCACTATGTTGTACTGTGTATGACTCTATGTGACTAATAAAGGATTCTTTCTAGCACTGAAAATAAATCATTTAAGGTCTTACCTGTCCATAGACAAAGGTTTTAAGCAGAAACGATGAAGGTATAGTATGTAAAATATAGGGGTATCTTTTTTTTTTGAACAAATATAATATTAATAACTTTTTCATTATGTTTTATGAGTTGCTGAGGCAAGGAATAGTTTCTGTAAACTATAGCTTATGATTAACCCTTTATATCTACGGAGGGGGCTGGTCCTCTTCCATGGAGGCCACCATATGTTGAATCTGTTGAGAAGTGAACTGGTGGTAGCATGCAGTCCATCCAGGAGATTCAACCCAGCGCGAGAGAGATGACTGCGGGGGAAGAATCCTTGAGAGGGCCCTTCCCGGTACTGGTCGGAGTGACTTAGAGTGACCACTTTGGTGGGTTCTAACCACCGTAGACCAGGAAGACCCACAAGACCTGCAGTTCTGGCGATGCTTTGATCCAGTCTTAAAGCCATAACAACTTGGTTCTTGTCAAAGTCTCTAAGATCCTTACATCTGTTCATTTTCACTTGCCTTCAACATCCCCTTCAGGACAAAATGTTCCCACAGTCTAATATTTCCCACCCACTGAAATGTAACTATGGTAACCACATAATCAATGTTATGACACAGCATTGACCACTAGATGGAAACACAGCATTGGTTTCCCCTGAAGTTGACACCTGACAAAGATATCTGTTGTGATCAGACGCATTCTTCATTTACTGTCAGAGAAATGTGTTTACATCAGCAGGAGTTTGTGTGTGACTTCCTGTTTCACCGGGGTTTCCGGTTTAAACACACACTGAGAGGCTGCATGTGTGTTTTCATTGACTTTATGGGCAAAACAAAACCTGCTAGTATACAACCATAATATCTTACTAGAACAAACAAATAAGGCCACCTACAAAATTTTGGTAAATTTAACAAAAGGTAAAGAAGGAATAACAATCTCAAAACATTAAATTATCAGTACATATACGCATATTACAATGTTAAAAATACAATTAGAAGGATATAATACATTTTAAAAAATTTAAGTAAATAATAAATCAGTACAATCAGAGAGAGAGAAAGATGGATGAGGAAGTTCAAAGGATGAGGTTGAGGCTGAAGAATGGAAAGGCAGTTGGTTCTGATGACATGCCAGTGGAGTTATGTATGTTTCCAGGAGTGAGGGCAGTGGAGTGTTTAACTAGACCAGCGGCCCTCAATAGGCGGCCTGCGGTTGCATCTGGCCCAGCGTGTGACATGTGGGTTTTCTTGGGTAGCCTAATTCCGATTAGATTCGGAAAAGACGTCTAATCGGAAAGAAAATGCTGCATGTAAACCCCTTCCGAATGGAAAGAACGTTTCCGAATTAGATTTCATTCCTTTGCAAGGAGGTAGTCTAAATCCTTTCAGAAAGCTTTTCTGATAGTCAGTCGCTGCATGTAAAGGCTGGATCGGAAAGATTTCTGTTTGAGTTGTATCTGCGCATGCCCAGCGTCGTAACGTAATGCTCCGCTAAGTTTTTTTCAGCGCCGTAACACATTTTAAATACTGCGACTTCAAAAAAGTACAGCTCTGCATCGGAGAGTCATTTATTCATTGCAACTTTGAAATATTTTAACTTATTTGGACGGTTAGATGGGCAAAAAGTCACTTCCGTGCACTTCCTCTTTGTCATATTCTTCTTCTGGGCGCTTGTTGGCGGTCAGCTCCCAACTCACCGAAGCATTATCGCCACCTTACGAACGGGAATGTGGATCGTCTGCACATGTCTGAAAGGGTTTCCGATTAGATGAGTCGACGCATGTGAACACCGGGTCGGAAATGCCGGCCCGAAATGTTCAGAGTCATCCAGGCTTCAATCACAGCGCTTTAGAAAGTTGTTATTCTAGAGAGGTCATATTCAGATGACCCCATCAGGAAAAGCGGTTTATCAAGTCTGAGGGGAACGGCCTTTCATAGCTGCAGCTGGGCAGCTAGCCACATCCAGCCAAGAGAGAGAGCAGCCATACAACGTCCGTTGAGTTGCCTGCACGCCTCTGCAACCGTTCAATTAGGCCCGGTGATGGAAAAGGAACTTAGGGCTCATGGCAAAGAGACGAGGCCAGGTTATTGGTAATCAAAGCTGTTCCCTTGAAGCTGGGGTAACAGCCATTTCCATTTCTATTTAGATTACTTTAGAAGTAAGAAAGAAATCCTTTATTGATCACATACAGCCATATACAGTTCAACATAGGGAAATTATTTCTCGGCATTTGACCCATACCTGAGGGAGCAGTGGGCACCCCCTTTGAAGAGCCCGGGGAGCTAGGGGTTTCACGTTCTTGCTCAAGGACCTTATGACAAGTAGGCTCGAACTGGCTACCTTCCGATCTTCCGAGGGAGTTGGCCGCTCTACCCACTGAACTACAGCCGCCTGTTAGCATGCACCTTTCCCAGCATTCCCTCCCAGATCTGCTTTTCTATGTCTTCAGTCCCTAAATATATACCAAGAGCCTTTAGCCGTCTGGTTTCCCACACATGGTTCCCTGGGCAAACTGGAGTGTTCTGAAAAGTCCTTGACTGAAGGGCCCTTCTCATATCGGGCCAGGCTGTCCTGCGACTCCTGAACATCCCCCTGACCCTGTATGAAGACATTAATGTCATCAGCACATGCTGATACAACCACCCGGGACCCCAGACCTGGCTCTGGCAGATGAAGACCACTCAGCCGATTCTTCAGCCTTGCACAGCAGAGGCTCGATAGCCATGCTGTACAGCTGGCCTGAAATGGGGCAGCCCCGCCTGATCCCTCTCGCGACTGGTACAGGACAGCTCAGGCCTCCCTCCACCTTTATCACACAACATGCATCATTGTACAGTAATCACCCAGGATAGAAAATGCTACCCAAACCCAAACGCCTGCAGTGTAGCAAACAGGAGGGTGTGGTCTACACAATCAAAAGCCTTCTCTTGGTCAATTTCGACGATACCTGTGTTAATATAGACTAGTTAGTATAGTATAGTAGTATTGTTAGTATAGAATGCACAGATTAAGAGTGTCTCATTTAAAAACAAAAATTGTCAGACATTGAGCCATCAGGACCACAGTAGCACCAATCAGCATTTTAATAAGAACTTTAAGACTATTGGACAGAACCTTGGGCAGTATTTTGTAGTCATTACATAACAGCCATTGGTCTCAAGTTTTTGAGCAGTCTTAGGCAGCAGAGAACTGCGTGCCGACGGGAAGCTGGAAGTGTTCCTTTGTTAAAACATTCCTCCACTCCTCAGCTGGGGGAGGTCCTGTTAGAGCTCAGGAACAGCATCCAGATCACAGCCATCCACCTTCAACAGGTCGGTGTAGAAGCCAAACAGCAAGCTTCCTCATCACCGCTGGTTCAACAGTTAATCTTCCATCAGGTAAACGGAGGCAAACCAGACATTTTCTCTGTGCCTCGGACCTTTCCAGCGTACAGATGTCTTCTCTTGCAGAGCAATAGATCAACTTGTGAGGCAGACCCACTCTGCAGCTCCCTAATCTCTGCTTCCAACTGCTCCACAGCTCTCCACGTTTTAGCCGTGGAATAGGATGTGTCCTGCTGACAGATCAACCTGATTCGGGCTTTGTCTACCTCCCACCACTGATAATTGAGGGAAAAGAAGCATTCTGAGTTCTCCAATTGGCCCAAAACAGTTTAAAATGTTCACAGAAATTAATATCCTGTAAGAGTTTCAATTAGAATCGCAGAAAGACCTGTTGGAGATAAAAACCTGCTCTGCTAGAACTAAAGGATGCTCAGTAAAAGCTACTGGGAGGATCTGACATTTAGCAGCATGAGTAATAAAAAAGGCTGACTGATCCTGCGATAAGATACTTTGACCGAGATATACTGCTTACTAGAGGGATGTTTATTTCTCTAAATTCTCCTCCAAGTCCACGAAATCCACCTCTTCCAACAGCGGAGCCAGAAATGTGAATGATTGGGGGTGGAGCTCCTGTCCCGTCCTGTTTAGAACGACATCACAGCAACAGTTCCGACAAGTCACTAACCTTCCAACTATCTGTCCAACTGCAATTTCACTGGACGATCACCGATTTTTTTTTTTATAAAGATTGACCGGTCGATTCTGACTTTTTTTCTGTGAAGTTTAAATATGTTTTTCATACATAAGAGATGTATTTTAAGTTCTCTTATTGGTGGGTCATCTGAGCATGTCAGAAAGCTGTTTCCTAGAAGAAAGAGGAATAAGATTATTGTGATGGGTGATTGATTCTGTGGGTAGAGTTTTAGTAAATCCAAAGTGTTTTTTTTTCTCTTTTACATGATGTCGTTTCAGTGTCTTTTACACAGTTCTTGTCAGTCAGAAAAAAACAAAAATTTCTGGGGGAGGATTTAATGATTTTATTTTTGTGGCGAAGCGAATTTTAGGGTTTATTTTTGGATTTTGTACGAATGAACCAACAACGCCACTTGGGGAATTTCACCACCAGGAAATATGGATGAGAATGTGGATTACTAGTTCTGAGTTACTTCAAATACCAATCAAGGCACACAACTTCGTTAGCTGAAGGGGCAGAGTCATGTTTCACAATAAAGTCAATTTCCTTTACATAAAGCAGATAAAACAGGCTGAACAAATGTACAATTATAAAATAAAAAATATAAAAAATTTGGATGATAATACAGAAGTCTCTTTATTATATATCTTTATGTCAAATATAAAATATGGCACCACCTAAACATGAATTAGCTAAAATTTATAAAACTATTCAAGGGGAAGTGAGAAAAAAACAAAATGGCTGAGACCAATCAAAGGGGTGGCAAACTACACATGGGTGTGCTACCATATACTTACCACTTGAAAACACAACAACCTAAACACTCACACTAATTTGGGTGAGCCAAGTCAGAAGTGTGTCCCAGTGCCCCAACACAGCAAACATTGGGACCAAACCCAGTGTGACTAGCCTCCCCTATAGTCTGGACCTCAGTTCAACTGAACAAATTTAACAAACAAAAACTGATAGTGGGTCTCCTGATATTAAAAATAGTCATTTGAAACTAACTGCATTGCAAACAACAACGCTACATACACACAGTGCATGATATTTATTTAACAATTCCCTTCATACCTCTAATCAACAATATGTGACCATAACCTCATGTCGTAACTCCCCCGCTGACAGGTGCGCTAAGGGGAAATTAAAACAGTGAATTATCCTTCTTGGATAATACAGAGTGTAAGAGAATGGCAACCTTGCAGCTTACCTTCCTCTGATCAAAGAACAAGGCAATTAAGGAAGAACACAGGAATCTGTGGCTTAAATAGCCTTTTCCTGATTGGAGGGGTGGCAGGGGGAGGAGCCAAGCCTAGTGCTGCATTCACTATCAGAGGGATTTTTCAATAGGGGAACATTCCCCACCACATTTGTGAAGAAATATGCAAGACAAAGAATTATATAAGGCGTAGTAGTTTCAAATCAACCTTAATCGGCCTTTCTGTGCGGAGTTTGCATATTCTGCGTGGGTTCTCTCCCAGGTCTTCCCACTTCCCTCCTCCCACAGTCCAAAAGCATGCAGTACAGGTGGAATTGTGGCGCGGAAATGCCCGTAGGAGTGAATGAGCGCGTGACTGGTTGTCCGTCTTTAAGTGTCAGTCCTGCGATGAACTGGCGACCCGCTCGCTCAATGTCAGCTGGGATAAGCTCCAGCCCCCGCGACACTGAACAGGATAAGCGGTTACGGATAATAAATGAAGTAGTTTCGCATTGGTGTAGTTTTTTTCGATACAAAACTACACCAAATATTACAGTGTGTCCTGAAATGATAAAACAGAAATTCGAATTTTGATGTTCATCCAATTATTATAATAATATGATTGTAGAGACCATAAGAATAAATGAGAGACTAAATATTATTTTCAGCTGTTACAATTACCATCAGTATTAAAAAGAGCTCTCAATAATTCTTGTTGTTTTTTATGATGTGTAAATGTGTCTTCTGTCATAGAGTCTACAAGGAATTTTAAATGTTGTTTTTTTCCGGAGCAATACTTTTTCAGTCAGACATACTTATGAAATTATTAGTATTAATATTAAATAAAGTAATTTCTTGACTTGTAAGATATTTGTGAGGTGTTTAGGTTGTTAAAGAATCATCTTTTTCATTAAAAACAAATATTATCATGGAAGTGCTTCAAAGACATGATCTTCACACAGGTGACGGGTCGTGGATCTTCACTCTGATGGTTGGGTAACATAAGTACAAATTGTATACATTGTGTTGAATTTTTATATCACTGTATTCAATTATTCAAATTTAATAACACATTTTAACATAATTGTAAATTTTTATATTATATTTTTAAGATTATTAAATACATATATATATATATATATATAGTATCAATAAATATAAATATATATTTATTGATACTCGAAAGGATTTGGCTGCAATATACCAATACTACAACCTTTGGCTGTCTAAACGTATGATTTTAGAAAAATGTAGAATTGCGAAACTAGTTAAACGCTGGATTATTTGTCTGACAGGAAAAAGAGCTGATAACTCTTTTTGGAACAAAAGTAGTTTTAGAGTCTTTAAAGAATTGATCCCTTTCATTGGTAACAAGAGTATTTTATACTGTAGTATTGATTGTTTTTCATGTAAATTAGTATTTTTGTATTTAGTATTGAGTATTATGAGTATTGTTTGCTATCCATTGAGTTTAAAGACAGTGGCATTGATGACAGTTTTTTAGCACCTTTACCTCTTTGACGGTGGCTTCTTGGTATTTCTCTTAATTTTTTTCTAATTTCTTTATAATAAGATCCATATATGAATAGATAATAACTTCCTAGACTTAATAGTCTTATACATTCATGCCGTCTGTAAAAGTAACGGAGTTTTAAAAAAATTGGAATAGATAGATGAAATAGAAATCATTGAGGATCAATGAAGTATGTACAAATATAGGAAAAAAGAGAGGAATAGAGTATTGAGTACTCCATTTCTACCCTGAACTGGTGTCAGGTTTGGGCAGGCAGGGGGCGCCCTCTGCTCTACGGAATCACTCTGTCAACAACACCTTCAGCACATGAACAAATACTTTAAAACATAGACAAATACACATATTGCGAAATAGAGACCTTGGAAACATAAACAAACAAAGATGGGGACATAATGTAAACATAATAAAACACAAACAAATCAAAAATCAATCGCGCGTGCACAGGCGCATACCATATTATTGCGCCCTCTTCTTCTCTCTGCGCGTGCACGTGCTCCGCCACCAGCAGACATCGAAAATCGGAGCCAGCTGAGCTCGAGCCTCCGGTGTGACAGAGAGACGTGAAACAAGCCTGTTGTGTTTTATTACTTCGGCCAGCTGCAACGGACTCACGCGCCTCGGGAGGACAAACAGGTAACCGGATCATTTATTTTTTTACCGATCTGGCGGACACGGGGACAGCTTAACGGCGAGGTAGATGTGAAACGGGACACAAAGTAATTAAAGTAACTCAAACTCATAGTTTAAGATGTTTTTACAGTAACAGTCTGGTCGCTTGATCATCTGATGTTGATTTTTTCCCCTGGAGACTATAAAAAGAGATTTATTTATTTAAATTTGCTTACTGAAGCTGTAATGTCTGATTGTGATTACAGAAGTGTTTTGGTCAAGAGACAGCAAATAAAAAGAACCCATCTTACAGATTAATGAATAATAGTTCAGTACTTACAAACACAAAAGTCTAATTATTAGCTATCATTATTAATAATATTTAACAACCTTAACATCTACTATTTTAACAATAGAAACATTTATGGCCAGATGTTCCTGAACAGATCTCTATCTTTAAATATATCATTAGAAAGAAGTCTGTCTTTAAGCATATCATGAGACCAAATCTCTGTCTTTAAATGCACCATTAGACCAGATCTCTGTATTTAATACATCTTGAGAACAGATCGCTGTCGTTGAACACATCAATAGAAAATATGTCTATATTTGATTGCATCATTAGACCAGACCCCTGTCCTTCCATGTATTATGAGACCAGATCTCTGTCCTTAAATGCATTATTAGACCGGATCCCTGTCTTAACATGTATTTTGAGACCACATCTCTGCCATTAAATGCCTCATTAGATCAGATCTCTGTCCTTACATGTATCATGAGACCAGATCTCTGTCCTTACATGCCTCATTAGACCAGATCCCTGTCCTTACATGTATTATGAGACCAGATCCCTGTCCTTACATGTATTATGAGACCAGATCCCTGTCCTTACATGTATCATGAGACCAGATTTCTGTCATTGAATGCATTATGAGACCAGATCCCTGTCCTTACATGTATTATGAGACCAGATCCCTGTCCTTACATGTATTATGAGACCAGATCCCTGTCCTTACATGTATTATGAGACCAGATCCCGGTCCTTACATGTATTATGAGACCAGATCTTTGTCATTAAATGCCTTTATAGACCAAATCTCTGTCCTTACATGCCTCCTTAGGAGGTTTCGACAGGATTAGGATGGCATAAAATAATCAAGAAAGATTACTTCTGTATTGTTGGTATAACAATACAAACAAATTGTTAGCAACATGCAGACAAACTTATTATTATTATACTTATTTTTTTATGCCTCGAAGATTTCAAAAGACACTTAATTGACAATTGTCAATAGCGACAACGGGCATAAGGTTGACGAGTCGTACAATGTGAGAACTCTTGT
>VRLP01005818.1:0-33345 GCA_009660295.1 Lophius piscatorius
AGTCAGTGGTATCACACTCACATTAACATACAGTCAGTGGTATCACACTCACATTAACATACAGTCAGTGGTATCACACTCACATTAACATACAGTCAGTGGTATCACACTCACATTAACATAGTCAGTGGTATCACACTCATATTAACATACAGTCAGTGGTATCACACTCATTAACATACAGTCAGTGGTATCACACTCACATTAACATACAGTCAGTGGTATCACACTCATTAACATACAGTCAGTGGTATCACACTCACATTAACATACGGTCAGTGGTATCACACTCATATTAACATACAGTCAGTGGTATCACACTCACACTAACATACAGTCAGTGGTATCACACTCATACTAACATAAAAAGACTGAAATAAGACTAAACTTATATTAGGCATTGGAGTCGGTCCTGTTAACAGTGTCTTTCAGTGGACCACTGGAAAGAACCATTTGAGTTCCGCCACTAACATCTGGGATTGGATCAACTTCCGTCACAGGCTCTGAAGACCAGACTACCCCCACATCATGAGATCCGTTTGCTGTCGAACATGCTCTCTAATTGTTTCCCAATGTACAGAAAGTGTTTGAGGAGTCCAGTCAGCATGAATCAAGATACAGAATAGACAGAGAGAGAGACAGAATGTGAGTGAGAGTGAGACAGAGGGGGAGACAGAGAGGGAGACAGAGAGAGATAGACAGAAAGTGAGTGTGAGAGAGAGACAGAGAGGGAGACAGAGAGGGACACAGAGAGAGAGAGACAGAAAGTCAGTGAAAGAGAGACAGAGAGGGAGACAGAGAGAGAGATAGACAGAAAGTGAGTGAGAGAGAGACCTAGAGGGATGTAGAGAGAGAGAAGGCAGAGAGACAGAGGGAGTGAGGTATAAATAGGATAAATGCCGTCTGTACTTAAGACAAATTAGAGTGTGTACCGTTACTATAGTGACAGGGGATGGGTGAGAAGTATTATGGGCTGTGGATGTGGGCCATCCACGGTGGATGCTGTGTGTTTTTTGTTAAACAACATGTGGTTCATCTTTCACACAGTGGGCAAGGAATCTGTGGACGTGCTCAGCTCTTCTGCATTTTAGCATCTTTCAGCTATTTGTTATGGCATCTTTCATGTCTGATATCAGTGATGTGTCTCATGCAGCAGAAGCAACACCAGAGGGGTATTCCACTTACTTTGAACCTAACCTGCTTGCTGGCAGGTTTACCTCAACAAAGCCTGAATTTGTTCCTGAATCCACCTTTTGTCAGTTTTGGTCATATTACAGATTTGTCATTTTATAGACTGTCATCAGGAGAGGCGTGAGAGTCCTGGAATGTTCTGTGCTTTTATTCCATGATCCCATGAATATTTGTTGTTAAAGCAAAAACAGCCACTCAATTCTATTATAAATATGTTTAAAACCAACGTGAAGTTTAATCATGAACCTCATCCAGTTTATACGGTTGGTTGTCACAGTGGCAGAAGTCCACAGAAGACATTTCAGACGTGCCTCTTTCTAGAAACCCTCTCCAGGTCATTCCGGGGGTTGGGGGGGATGTTCCCAGATGAAATATTAAATTCCTGCAGCCCAGGATGAACTCTGTATTTGTATTCCACGTGCGCTTAGTGCCCATAAATGAAACTAAAAATCTGTTCAATATCATTCCATCACCTTTTCAAACACAATATTCAGAGAAAAAAAGCAGTAAAACTAATAGTTACCTTCACTCAGGCAACAAATTTCTCCCACTCCAGTTTTCTCTCCTTCTCTAATGAAGCTGTGTTTCTCTTCTACAATAAATATACTTTCCCAGGCGCATAAACACGTCTTGCTGAAATGGCGTGAAGATTGGCGACCGTAGCGTCTCACCGGTTGCCATGGTGAATCACACTATCTGAGCCTTTTGGTCATCCTCGTCCACCAGTTCAACTAAGAGTTAACAAACTCAGAGTTGATTGAACCAACTTAAATAAACTGTTCTGGAAGTAAAAGCTCTGACTTTATCATCTGGGGTTGATCAACCAAGAGCTCAGCGTTAAACTCAGAGCTTGTTAAACTTGCTATCTTTATAGAAACGACTTTGCCGTAAAATCCCATCTCAAAAGTAAAAATAAAGTCAGTGCTCTGTCTCAGACCAAACTTATCCACCATCAGACCAGAAGGGCTAGAAATCAAGAGTAATTGCTTTATTGAACAGAAATTGGAGCATTCTTGACCTTGTTCCTCTCAAAGGGCTTTTATATTTCATCAATACCCTCATTGTCCGCTGACACTAATCAGAAATGATGCCTCACTTTGTCTTTACGTCAACAGTTTAGTATATTTCTGCACAAATACGGCTTAGTGTTTCAAGCATGCCGTTTATGAAAGGTAACTTTTATAATGGCGCACTAAACGTTGCAGTAACCTCCCTAATGCAAGCGCTTTATGGGACGTAATCAGGAAGTACATTGTGAGTGCGAGAGCAGAGCGCTGTTTGTCTTAGCTCAGGGTTTGTTTTTTTTAACATGTTAAACTAGCACTGAATAAGATGCTTGTATTTCCTTTCTGCATGGATGCAGTGAAAACAAACCGGTGGATTCATTTCATATTAGAACCTAAATCCGAGCTGCTGGATCTCGGGTGAGAGGACGTTCAGCAGATCCACGGATGTTTGGATGTGATGTGTGAACGTGAGATACACAGATATAAATTCATCTAAATACATTTGGCTGTGTGGTAGAGCCTCTTCTGATCCACTAAAACTACAAGCACAAACTTGCTGTTGTTTTAGAACAACAGCACCTGTTCCCCACCTCACACAGTACAGTATCCTGTTCTCCTTCCCCATGTCCGTCTGCTCATCTTCACCAACACATTGGGTCAAATTTTTAAGGCACGATCTATACCTTTATTGCCTCAAACCTTTAGCCTGAAGGGCCATCAACCGTCCAGCAGGCAGCAGTCCTCCTTCCCACCTCTCCCTCCCCAGAGATGACTCACCCGCAGTAGGCATGGCCGTTCCGAAGCCCCTGTTGCTGCTAAGGAGCTCCAGAGGCTGGTGGCTGTCGGTGGTGGCTGAGGAAAAGCAGGACTCAGTCTCATAGATAGTTTGCAACATGGTGCACAATCCTGACACTGTGGGCTGTAACAGCATGCCAAGACAAGAGGCAGCTCTCTCACAAAAAACACCAGGAGACGTGCATGGCTTAGTTTAGGACTCGGAGCAAAACATCAACATGGGATTCCAAAAATACTGAATCACGCATTACTCATTGTGGGAAGTCCAAATAAATTCCATCATAAATTCCTGAGAACTCCTCTCTGCATTAACCCAGCGAAGGTATCCTGAAGCTGCCCTCTCACATTGATTCTTGTTTCCCCTTTCACTTTTCCTGGAGCTTCCAGTGTCCAGAGAAGAAGGATGAGAAGACACGGGGTCAGTTATTGGCTTCCTGGTCAGTCGGCTCTACATCACCTGTAGTCCTGATCCATGCAGGGCACTCCTGAGGCAGTGAAAGCAGCTGGTATAATCCAGAAAGAGGAGTTTGTTAACTCCGGTGCACCTCTCTCGGTCTCTACCAACCAAATAAAAAAAAAGCAGGACCGGGGAGGAAACGATGGAATGTTGTCCATGTGTGCAGCCTGAGCACATGAGCTGCTGCGGCTTCTCCAACACAGCAGAGATGAGGAGACGAATTCCCCTGTTTGCTTGCATCAAAGGATCCTCATGCTGCTCTCCTCCCGAACGCCGAGAGACAGAGGAGAGGAGGAGGAGGAGGTGCGGAGGCGGAGGAGGAGAGGCGAGGACGTAAATAGCTTAGGGAGAGCACTCCCCGAGGTTCCATGCTTCCAAAATTAGAATGAAGCGCTGAGAGAATGGCAGAGAGAGGGATATGGAAGGAAGCGGGAGAGGGAACGAGCTGCATAATAAAAATAAATAAAAAAAAGAGGAAATGTAAGAAAAGGAGCGGCTAGGCAGGGGAAGACGAGGAACGAGACCACAGTCTGTCCTGTGATCCCTTGCAGGGATACACACAAACAGGGCCCTGGTGATGCAAGGCGACCAGAAAAAGAGGGTGGTCAGACGGCTAATATTCTCTGTCTGAGAGTTTTGTGTGTGAAATGCTCTTTGAGCTGCTCAATGAACATCTAGTGAGGGAGAGAGGATACAGAGGGGGAGCAAAAGAGGGAGAGAGAGAAAGAGAGAGAGAGGTTGAAAGTAGATCACTGGGTGGGAAGGAAGTTTCACAGATGAGGAGAAAGTCGGGAGAAAGAAAGGTTCCTTCAGCGAGCGTCGTTCCTCTGGTTCATGTTTCTCAAGACAGACAGGCTGATTTTAAGGATGAAAGAACAAGAGACAAAGAGAGAGAGCGAGAGAGAGAGAGAGAGAGGGGGGAGACGCAGGCAGGGGGGTTGATGTAGGGACTACAGCTGAAAATAGTCCGTCAGGGAGGAGGAGGAGTCACAGATAAAAATAGACAGAGAGGGAAAGAGCAGTAAGCCTAAAGCTCTGATGGCGTGAGGGGGGAGGGCGTGGGAGGAGGGGAAGGTGATCAGCGCTGTCATGTTTCTGCACAGCAATGTCCAGGGATCAGCTGTCAATCAATCAGTGTGGGCGAAAACATAAGCTCTCACTTTGAGGAGAAAGTCCCGTTTGACCAGAGTGGCTATGACAGCTAGCCTTCCCGAGGCCCATTTACCGTCATCGTTAAAGACGTGAGAGGATGAAAGATTTAGAAGGATAAAAGACGTATGCAGATGAGAGATGAATATGGATAAGAGACTAATAGGGAGAAAGGATTTGGACGGATAAGAGACACCAATGGTTAAGATATTTACATGAATGAGAGTTTGTAAAGGGATAAAAGATGTAAAGGGCTGAGAGACGTGTACGGGTAAAAGATTTAAAAGGATACAAGAGGTAAGCGGACAAGACACGAATAGGGGGAATGGATTTATACGGATAAGATAAGTGACATCGGTAGTTAAGAAATTTACACGTATAAGAGTTTGTATAGGGATAAAAGTATCATAGTAAAAAAAAGATGTAAAGGTATAAGAGACGTGAACATATGAAAGATTTAGAAGGATAAGACATGCGGAAAGACACGAATAGGGATAAAGGATTTAGACTAATAAGGGTCATGAATGGTTAAGAGATTTACACGTATAGGAGTCTGTATAGGGATAAAAGACTTATGGGGACAAAAGATGTAAAGGGATAAGAGACATGTACGGATAAGAGACGTATGCGGATAAGAGACAAATACGGATAAGAGACCAATAGGAGGAAAGGATTTAGATGGATAAGATAAGTGACAGCAATGTTTAAGAGATCAACATGGAATTTTGTAAAGGGATAAAAGACAGATGATAAACATGTAAAGGGATAAGAGATATATTCGGATAAAATTTGTGTATGTATAAGTCTACATCGGAGAAGAGAAAAATAGGGATGAAAGACATGTTGGGATAAAAGACGTTTACAGATAGATGATGTGTAAGGGTAAGAGATACTTATGGATAAAAGACGTTTACAGATAGATGATGTGTAAGGGTAAAAGATACTTATGGATAAAAGACGTTTACAGATAGATGATGTGTAAGGGTAAGAGATACTTATGGATAAAAGATGTTCAGAGATAGATGATGTGTAAGGGTAAGAGATACTTATGGATAAAAGATGTTCAGAGATAGATGATGTGTAAGGGTAAAAGATACTTATGGATAAAAGACGTTTACAGATAGATGATGTGTAAGGGTAAGAGATACTTATGGATAAAAGACGTTTACAGATAGATGATGTGTAAGGGTAAGAGATACTTATGGATAAAAGACGTTTACAGATAGATGATGTGTAAGGGTAAGAGATACTTATGGATAAAAGACATAGAGGGATATAAAAGGAAACATTAGTCCGTACTCTGATTTCGTATGCATGTTTTTGTGGGCATTCTGTCTTGAGGCGATATCATAATACAGAGTCCTCCAGTATTATTGATACCCTTTAAAAACTTAGTCAAATGATTTTCCAAAAACCCCGTTGGAACCCCGTACTTAATATTTGGCTCTGATCCCTTTTGGAACAGCAACAGCCCTGAGTCTCCGTCTGTAGTGTGTGATGAGGTCTGAGGACACATGGAGAAGACCTGAGATCATTCCTCCATACAGAAACTCTCCAACCACTTCAGGTTCGGCGGTCCAGGCTTGTGGTCTCTCCTCTGCTGCAGCCTCTGAACCATTATTGGTTTGATTCTGAGTATGCTTCCGAGCCTCATCCTGCTGGAAGGTCCAACCAGATCCCACTTTAAGGTTCCTGACGGACGCTTTTAGGTATTCATCAAGTATCCGCTGCTATTTGATGGAGTCCATGGAACCATGTCTTTTAACAAGATGTCCAGGACATTTGGAAAATGTACAGCCCCACAGCATCAGAAATCCACCACCACATTTCACAGTGGGTATGAGGGGCTTTTTTCTGTGGCTTTCTTTCTTGCTACGCCAAACACACCTTCGATGTTTGTTGCCAAAAAGCGCTATTTTTGTCTCGTCTGACCACCTCTTTTCTTGCTACCCTCCCAAATAGCTTGTGTTGGTGTCGGCGCCATCGAATGGTGGTTAGGGAGACTTTCTGACCAAAACATTCAACTGACCTCTGACCACCAGTTCACCAGAACACCACTAGCTGTAATTCTTGGAGTCATTTGCCAGTTGAAACATCCTTTTCATAGTGTGTAAGGTTCGTTTGCAGACATGTCCCATTCTAGGATTATTTTTAACATCTCTAGTCTCTCTAAACTTCTTAATTATTGATCTAAGTCTTGAAACAGATTTTGAACTGCTGAGGGGTTTTCTTGTCTCCATTGCCAGATTTGTGCACCGCTACAACTTTTCTTTGCTCATCGTTGCTGTGTTCTCTGATCATACTGTCACCTCATATTTATACCCCAGTGAAACAGGAAGACATTGTTCACCACTTCAGAGTTCCTACTCAAACAGGTGAACCCAAAGAAATTAAATAGGACAGGAAGAAGACATCACTTAGGATTTCCTAGTGGCGTTAATAATTGTTTTAGAGAAAAATATTTGGAGAAAACATATTGTTTTATGATAAAAATGTAATGTTTTAAAAAACAAATTGCTTGATTAAAAGGTTACATTTTTGGGAATAATTTGAATTAGAGATCATGGATATAGAATGTAAAGATATTTTTTTGGCAAGGTATTTTTGAGGGTTCTCTAATCAAGTCACCATATTTGTCGCAAATTTCTTCCCATAATTCCAGTGAGGACTTGGATATAAATATGTCTGCCAATATTGTAATGATTATCTGTCTTTCCACTGAACCACAACAAGCCTAAAGCAATTCAATTCCTTAGCGCTCGGAATATGGCCACGGCAGCCACTGTCTGCCGAACCAGGGTACTGGGGTTTGAATCCCAGAGAGGGCGTGGCAGGAATCCAGTTTGTACCTTTAGGAAAGGTCCTTGGTAATATCAATCAATCAATCTTTATTTATATAGCACCACTTCACAACAACAGTTGCCTCAAGGAGCTTTCCAGAAAGAGCAGCTGTAGACTAAACTCTTTATATAATTATCTTACAGTGACCCAACAAATTCCTTCGTGAGCAAGCACTTGCCGACAGTGGGGAGAAGAAATTGCCTTCAACGGGCAGCCTTAACCAGTCCAAGCCCGGATAAACGGGAGGGTTGTGTCAGGAAGGTCATCCAATTGCAAAACCTATGCAAAATCAATATGCGGAACGAGGCCATCTGCTATGGCTACACCTAAAAAAAAGGGGGAAAAGACAAAGAAGTTGCTCGCCATTGTCTACCATTGGACGAAATGCCCAGATGCCTTCATAATACAGAGATCACATGACTCGAAATGACAGCAGCTTCTGTAGTGCTTCAGCCAAGAGAAGTAAAATAGTCCCAGAAGTATAGAACTCTGAAAGTTCAGCAATCAAATGGACATGATGTGTGACTCCGCCCCGTTGGAGAGTCACACGTCCAGGATGTTACCACACACTTGAATTCAATTCTCAACATTCTGAAGGCAACGCTTGAACAACAGAAGAATATTGTAGCCATGCTAACTTGAATTGAATCTGACAGGCCCGTAGGTAGAACTGCTGCTGGAGCCTTCAGGTACGGTCATCTCCTCTTACTCTGACAGATACAGGTGCTATAATGAACACCGTGGGCTGAGAGCTTATAATGCTACTTCTGATTGGCTAATTGTCCGGTGGTTTTGGCGGAGATGGAGGTATGGATGCTGAGACAGGCATGCAGATTGAACCTATGCGCTTGGTAGCGGTGTATAAACAGTATGTAATACATTAATCATGATGTATCACACAGCTGGGTGTCAGGGGTTCTGATGGAGGATCAGAGGGATCTTGATGTCTTGTACTCTCGCATCAGCCCTGGTCACGTTCCTCTCTGGAATGTCAGCATGGATATGATTAATTGAAACTGCTGGCTTCTATTTATAGTCCATGTTTGTCCCATTCAGCAGCAGCTCTTTGTGAGGAGACACTGCTTTAAGGGGAGCTTCCAATGTTTGAGCAGAGCTGAGCGGACTTGGACCGGGTCTCATCAAAAAAATCTGATAATCACAAGAAGACCTGAAGGTCCGGAGGGCTATCAACAGATTCAGTTTGAGTTTGACTCCATCAGCTTCTCCTGTCTGGACTGATCACTGATGATCACAGTTCCGTGTCCAAGATCAATAATATCTCACTGACTCATTCAATCATCACCTTCGTCCAGCCTCCTACGGCACCTCCCCCACCTCCTCACACACCTTCTCACAAACCACACACACTGATGTCAAGCAATCTGTATTTTTGTTTTAATAATTTTCTGTTAATCAGTGATATCTTTATTTAATCCTCTTGATAAACATCAAACCACCCCAAAGCAAGACGACCAGAAACCGTGTGTGATCAGTCTCTCAGTGGTCTCACATACTAAACACGCCGTGTGCATGTGTGTGTGTCTGCGCATGTTTGTGTGCGTGTTTTTGTGTGTGCATGTGTGTGTGTGTGTGTGTGTGTGTGTGTTTTTGTGTGTGCATGTGTGTGCGTGTGTGTGTTTTTGTGTGTTTTTGTGTGTGTGTGTGTGTGTGTGTGTGTGTGTGTGCATGTCTGTGTGTGTCCACTGCAGTAGCTCAGCGTATGACTCATCTCTGCATCTCTATTTGAGGCACATCAACCCCTGGAGTCACACTGCTGTCTGTATGTCTGTGTGTGCGTTATGTGCTCTATATGTATCCATTAAAGCCAGAGTACAGCCGGTCGCTCACACACCCGACTCACTCCAAAACAAAGATGCCCAAAAAACCCGCTGGGAATCGTCACAGGTGTCCTGAATGTGTTCTCCCTAATTAATCCATGTAATCTTCCTGCCATGGGTTCAAAACACCCCAAAAAAATCAGCAAATACTACTGGCAAGGATTAAGAGCATTGTTGTGCCGTCTATGTTTGGCGTGGGCCCTTTGACGTTGGGTTTGCACTTTTCTACATTGGACGCGTTCCTCTAACATTGGCCATGCGTTCTACGACGATGGGCGTGTGTTCTCCAACATTGTGCGAGCGTGTTCTAACGTTGTGCGAGCGCGCTCTAACGTTGTGCGTGCCGGCTCTAACGTTGTGCGTGCCGGCTCTAACGTTGTGCGTTCCGGCTCTAGCGTTGTGCGTGCCGGCTCTAGCGTTGTGCGTGCGCTCTACAAAGTTGGAGGTGCTAAGGACCATTAAACGCCAGTTTTCACGGAAAACTCCTTTCAGTGTTTTATAGAGGAGAATAATCAGGACAAGCGTCTGTGTTCAATAACAGGAATAACGGTTTTAATGAACCTACAACATAGGTTTTCCATTAGACACCAGTGTGAGAATCTCTCTGAATAATCGAATCGTGTCCTCTATGAGGATTAAAAATTAAGGGGATCTAAAATGTTTGTTGACTGCCACATCTCCTCTGGACGGTTGAAATGAGGCTCTGCTTTGAGCCAAATGCTAAATTATACATTGGGTTTCTGTGGACTTAACCACCTCATGAGAATGAACAAGCAGTGTATGAGACAAAAATACCTGCAGACTTAAAAGTGGCACAAAATACCTTAAATACATGAGTATACAGTCAGAAATAGTACTTTTATTAAGAATATTAGTGTTCTGCCATACTGTTTTTATTTAAATGTAGAGCGTCATTGTTCGTCTTATTTCATACGTCATATCAGACTAGGTTCCATATTATCCCTGACTTTTCTGAATAATGATCCACCTTTACCTCCATCTTCAGAAGCTTCACACAGAGCCCTCATACTCCATGCTTCTAGAGACCCCTCAAATCGTCAGATGTTTCACACACCACCCTCAAACTCCACTCTTCTAGAGATACTTCACATCTTCAGACGCTTCAAACAGCGCCCTCACACTCCATTCTTCTAGAGACCCCTCATATCTTCAGAGGCATAACATCGCCCTCACCCTCTTTTCTTCAAAAGAAACCCCTCACATATACAGAAGCTACACACAGCAGCCTCATACTCTATTCTTCTAGAGAAACCCTTCAAACCTTCGGATGCTACACATAGCGCCCTCAAACTCCATCCTCTGGAGAAACCCCTGCAGATTATTCCCTCGATTTACAATAATTCTCGATCAAAATGAGACCAAAGACGATGATGACTCATTTCAGTGGAATGGCAGGATAACGATATCATATCCACTGAGCATCTTAAGAACTTAACAAAGACCTACTGTCTGTCCATGTCAAAGAATATGATTTCAGGAATTATACAATATTGGTGATATTTAACAAATTATCATTTTAACAAAATTCCCTTACACCCAGCAGAACCTCTTAGAATCTCTACAGGTTCACATTCCCCCATTGAGAAACACTGCTTGATTATTTTGCTGATACATTATCCTAACTGCAGACTTATAGATGTCTACAGACTTCCTGCCATCTCTAACAAGGTTAGTTTTCACCCGTCTTTCTGAATTATTTAGAAGAAAACATATTAAGTTTGGAGACAATGAGGAGAAGGAATCAACTCTTGGACTCAGCACATGTCATGAGGTTCCTGAAGGAGCTGATCATGTGACCGAACCCTTCATGTGACCGCTCAGGTATTCAAATGAGAAATATTCCATCTAGAGCCACTCTCTAATTACAGAGCTTTCTTTTATACATCCAGCACTAAGGTTAACGCCTGGCCAGGCAGCTTTAAGACCCAGTAAAACCTAACACCGGCAAACAACCCCTTAAAACACCATCCGACTAGAGTCAATACCCAGAAAGACCATAACGTCAGCCAACCAGACTTGAGACCCAGTAAAACATTAACACCTGCCAACCAGCCAAAAAACCTTGTAAAACCCTAACACCAGCAACCAGACTCATGACTAGTAAAACCCTGACACCAGCCAAACAGCCTAATGACCCAGTAGAACCCTAACACCAGACAGCCAGACTCAAGACCCAGTATATCCCTAACACCAGTCAACTAGCCTAAAAACAAGCTACAACCAGAACACCAGTCAAAGAGACTCAAGACCCAGTAAAATCCTAACACCAGCAAACCAGACTCAAGACCCAGTAAAACCCTAACACCTACCAAAAAGCCAAAAGAAAAAAAAGGTTAAACCCTGTCACCAGCCATACAGCCTAAGGATCCATTAAATCCCTAATATCAGCCAACCAGACTCAAGACCCAGTAAAACCCTTACACCAGCCAATCACCTAAAGACCCAGTTAAACCTGAATACTTGCTGTGTCCTCTTAAACCAGTATGAACCACAGCAGCTCTCTCAAAAGACTTACTTGAGGCATGTGATGAATTCATGAAGTTTGAATGTCGACTTCCATCCACTGTAGGTGTGCTTGTGTGGTTAGAGTGGGTCCTCGGTGTCGGCCATTTTTCAGATGGTAGAAGACGGGTAGATAGAGGAGCAGGTCTTTCCTGGAAAAGAGAGAATCAAGTATTTCAGCACTTTTTACTCACAGTTCTTTTTGATGTTTTCTTTTTATAAAAGGGTTAATCCTATTTAATATAATGGAAATGATCCATATCTATAAAAGATCTCGAAGCAAAATTTCCACCAAAGGTAACACAGATAATATTACAGATATATGACAAAGAAATCCATGATTATAAAAAACTTTTCAAATAACTAAGCATGAAAAATCTTAAATAAAAAAAAAAAAGATGTGAAAGGCTTGATTGATTGTCTTGCTTTCAGTTTAAAATTCAGTTTTTTTCTCCCTGAGCTTCAGAAACAATGATGAAAACGTCGGTTTTGTCCTTGTGGAGCTATAGAACATTTTCCGCCATCCATAGTTTGATGTCTAAAATACAACTGAAGAGGGCGGTGACATCGTGATATAAAGCTGTGTATCATCTGCATAGCTGTGAAAATTGATGACGTTGCCAAGTGGTAGCATATATACTTTAAAATAAAAAGTGTTTGAACCTTAAACTGAGCACTGTGGAACCCCTGACTTCATTTTATAGTGTTTTGATGAACATTCATCGATGCTAACAAAAAATGATCTACTTGAACCAGTTAAAAGTCTTACCAGAGAGTCCGATCATACTTTGTGCTCCGTCTAAAAGAATGTTATTAGTATGACCTTACCTTGCTCATCAGGACCCGGGGTCGTGATAGGGAAGGTTTTTAGAAACCATTGTCAGCACTGCTGCTGGGATCACAATGTGTTTCCACCAAAACCTGTTTCCTGCCGACTTCTCCTCACAGTTATTGTTGTTGTGCGGCGAAAGGAAACGCTCAGAGGAGAAATGATCTTAATGAATGAGCAGCATTGTTCTATGGAGTCTGATAACTTCCTGTAGTCTGTGACGGCTTTAGGTGCTAGATGATAACATCCTATCCAAAGTTCCTCCACTCTTTCTTCATTCTGTCAGGCCCGTTCTTTATGTGCTGTTTTGATTTCCATAACAAAAACAACATAGAGAGCTTTTTCTACGAGCTTATTCTGTCCCGGAGCACAAGGTGGAGTTTGTCCACAGCAACAGTATATTAAAATATCATAGGGGACGCCATATTTAAACTACAAAATCTTTTTTTTTTATTCACAAAGCCAAAAACACTGGATCCTGACTAAAGTCCGCTACAATGACAGAATTAAGAAACCATCACCTGAATCTGTCCTTGTATGGAAATGAGATAAATGTGGGGCAGGCTGATCCCTGCGGATCGGTTGAGCTGTGGCGTGTTTTGCTGTGATGTAAACATGTGTATTATTATTTCTTGCAGGTTTTTTATTGTCCCGCGTACACACGACAGCCGACAAAAAGCTGCACCCTGTCCCTGCTGTATGAACCTGGCCCTCTGCTGCCACCTACTGGTCATGTTTAACACACCGTGTGTGTGATACAAACTGGTGCTACTCCTCTACAAAGGACATGATTTTGTAAAACGTGATTTAAGGGAACGTGTTTGGCTCCGATTCCCCTTCAGTCCACTGTTTTTTTTTCTCACACGTGAACACCTTTGTTTGTTTTTAACACACACGCACACACACAATCAGCAGGACTGTCTGACGTCTATTTGCTCTTAGCCCAAACCTGCCTTTCACTGAGGAAGCACTCATCATCATCTTCATCGCCATCATAACCCTCATGTCACCTCGACCCTTCTACTAAAGATGGATGGACTGGACTGAGTCACATGCACAGGTTGAAGATCCACGTGTTCGATGCTGTGTAAAAACTTCTACCTGTGTGTCTCTGACGGATCCGTCTCCGATGTCTCACCTGTATTTAGACGAAAATAATCCGAGTTGTGTTGTTGTTGTGTACCAAGTACAAACCAGAAAAGTATCACTTTGCCAAACTTTTTGTAAGGGTTAATAGTAATTGATAACTTTTTAATCAACCAACCTAAATTACACTAATCAGCCAGAACATTATAACCCCTGAGATGTCAGGTCTGATTGGCATTGATTATCTGGTTACCATGGTCACCTGTCAGTTGGTGCGATACATCAGGGAGTAAGGGGCCATTTCTTCTTGCAGCTGATGCGTTTGGTAAGATTGCGAGGACTAGACGACTAGGTCAGAGCATCTCCAGGAGTTTGTGTGGATTCTTATTCATAAAGGTGATGGTAATCCTTAAAAGGTTGAATCTGAAACAACTGGACTTCTTTTTCAATAAATCAATCAGACTTTATTTCTAAAGCACTTTGCATACCGATGAAATGTTACACAAAGTACTTTACAAACAAAAAACAATAACCCTCCCCGCCATTACACACACACACACACACTCATGCACACACAAACATGCAAATGCACACATGCAGCAATGATATTGTAATTATTTAAGTGAAGCATTAAAAGATTAGTGCTCATTAAAACAAGAGCGGAAGAAACGCTGTCGTAAACAGTGACCAAAAACATCACCGCAAGAGTTCTTCTTCGGTTCTAACTGACGTTGACGCAGATGATTGTGAGCCTGGAGGGACAGCTCAAGACTTGTGGCCTTGCTCAGAGGTCAAAGTTCCGGTGGGAAGTCAGTGAGGCATGAAGCCCAAATGTGGCGTTGGACACATAAGTTTGATCCAGTAAGGCACCACCCCAACACACAGCAACACATCTTAAGAAGTGTGGTGGGGACCATGCCTCGACAGGGCAGAGCCGTTTAGGGGGCAAAAGTATGGCAGAAACATTACTGGGCTGGTGGTTGTATTGTTATAGTTGATGGTGTATTTAAAAAGAAGTTTCCAACCATCAACTAAACATTGACGTCCATGGACCCAGGCCTCTTCTACCAAAGTTTGAGACTTTTTGTTCCCATGAGGCGGTTTTCGCCTCACTTAACCTCTTGGGAACCAATTGTTTTGTATGCAGTATAAACTGGATTTTTTGCCGTACTTTGACAAACTGAGAAAGAGTTTTTCCAACATTCTCCGATAAATTAGGAAACGCGTAGATATGGGTTTTAATTCCTGCCTAAAGTTTACAACCTATCAATAAACGTTATACAAATGTTCACAACTTATACTGAACACAAAAGAATTGCACATTTTTCTTCATAGAAATATGGCCACAACTGGAGTCACAGCCCCGCCCACCCTCCTCTGGTCAACAGTCGGCTCCAGCCACCAGCAACTGCTGCTGTAACGGATGACTTGAGCGTAAGAAGAAGCACGCCTCACGCAGACATATTGTGCCAAAGGTCACGGGATTTTTTCCCCCCGTGTTTGTAGTTGTAAGTCATGTTAACCCAGCTACAATTGGGTCAAAAGCCAGTTTACTTCTAGTGACGGTCCAAAGCATGGAGGAATGTGGAGGGTTGTGTCAGGCAGGGCATCGACGTAAAAACAAAAAAAGAAAAACTATGACTCGTGCGTAACGAGGTGATCCGCTGTGTCAACCCCTAAAAAAGAAAAAAATGGACGTGGAGGAGGAAAATGAGGAGGCTCTCCTCCCTCTCCAATCGCTTGGATTGAGACCCCACCACTGATGATAAAACTCATCTAAATTAAGCAAAGCGTAAAAATAAAAAAGGCCCTTTTACTTCTGATTTGGTAAAATATGGTAAATAAATTAAATATATCCAGGAGCGAAATATGTACGTCTTAATGTGAACGTCTGCTCATGGAAGAACGTGAGCTGCACCCCCTCCTCAGTAGTGGTCAGAGATTCGCCTTCCACCGGCCCCCCCCCCCACCTGTTTTATTAAAGGATGATTTATTATGAGCATTTCTTCTCTTGTTCCTCTTTTTATATCTCGCCATCTTCTCTCAATTTCATGCGTCGTTCTTCTTCTTTTACCCACAGTATTGACGTACTCGCAGATACTCTCCCATATCTCGTTTCTTTGACGAAATATTAATTTTTCTCTGCTGCAGCTCAGCGATATGTTTATTTGCCTCTTCCTACTAACACCTCCCGTTCCGCGGCATTAAATCTGATTTTGCGTTCGCGGCATTTCTGCTCTCCGTCCAAACTCTCCAAGGCAGAAACCAGTAACACACTTAAAAAAAGAAAAACTCATTTAAATAGTACCTCTCACCTATGTTCACCATGGTCACCATGGTGCCTCCACCATGTTTCTGCATGTTTGTCAATTACACTGGTTTGTTTGTGAATCATGAAAAGGAAAAAACCTGTTTTGTTTGTTTGTGAACTTTTGACAGGAATTTAACTCCCTATACAGGCTTAATAGATAATCAGACTAGACTTATGTACTTAGGGAAAGCAGATGTAAAAAGTCTGTCCAGAAGAGTTTTAAGCAGTAAAGCATATTTCAAACTAACTACAGTGCTGTTAATCGAGGTCATCTGAATCGTCTATTTGCCTGGCTCCAACTACTCTTTCTATTTTTGTTTAATGCTGCCTTGACACCGTGTGGCTCACCTCCAGATCCGCCAACTCTCCAAAGATGTCACAGGAAGTCCCTGTCACAGCAGCGCTGGGCGAGAGCTGTGGTAGAGTGTCAGGGGAGAGATAATGAGATGAAATGCTGTGTTTGTGTGTATTAGTGTGTGTGTGTGATGGAGCTAACAAGCTGTGACAGACTAACCTGCTGGCCAACTACAAAATTAGCTAAATGACAGGCACACACCACAAAGGGGTGGAGAAGGATGGAAAAAAGGAATGTGGTAAGGAAAGAAAGAGGTGAAGGATGGAAAGAAAAAAGCAAAGGAAGAAGGTAGGAAGGAATTAATTAAATAGGGGGTTCAGAGAAAAATAGAGAAAGGTACTGATTTTTTCATGTTTCTCTCTGTAACCAAAGCTTTAAAAAAAAAAAAACACTAATTTTTCTCTTCCTCTCTCTCTGATGCTTCTTCCTCCTCTTGACACCACAATTGCCTAAAATACCTTGCCCCTCCCTTTCTGGAGAGGAGCAGGAAGTGCTGTCTGGCAACCAGAGAGCTGGCTGCCGTGGTAACGGTTCACCTGAGCACCTCTTCCCAAAACAAACAATAAATGTGAGTGTGTGAGAAACCGGCAGATTGAATCCGTCTCTAAGAAGACCCTTTTCGCAGAAAATCCAAATGACCTTGTGCAGAAACTGAAGCCCAGTTTGCTGCTCATGGTTGTTCCACTGGTGTTTGTGCCCCCATTATCACCAAAAACCAAGGTTCCGGTTCAGAACTGGTGCTAGAGCCAGTTCTCAGTTGTTTCAACGCAAGAACCGGTTTGGATTACCTCTGTCTAGAAGGCATCATTTTGTCACTGCACGCACATCATTGCGTCACTGTTTACGTCTTGGATACGCCTCCACTTTCCAGCAACCCTAGTGCTGAGACCATCAACAACAATGGCGGCCTCTGTCTCTTTACAGGTGGTGCTACTGGACATGCGTGACTGCATTGGCGTCCTAATATGAATGCTTTAGCAGATTCAGCCACTCGTAGTGAACACTATTATGGATACGGTCAACTTTAACAGACACCAGAGGGTTCGTCAAATATCTATTTTTGGTTTATTTTAACAGACACTAGGAGGTTTATTAAGGTGTCTACTTTAGGACACTCTAGAGGGGTTACAAAGGGGGTACGATCTCAGACATAATTAAATGTTCTCCTGAACAGATTTGTATGAAAGAGAAATAAATGAGAATAGTTTTAAGAATGTAACAAAAGGCAAAACAAACAAAAGTTTAGGCTTTGAGTAAAGGATGATATCAGAGTTTGAGAGATCTGCTCCAGACAAGAAGGCCACCATTCAGTCTCAACTACTGTATGTCTGTAAAGTCTGTAGTCTTGTCCCCCGCAGCAGGTGTATATCCCTGAAAAGTCCCAAGTCCCCCACGTTGTACAAGCAAACCCCTTGCTTGTACAAAGGCAAGGGGTTTTCCACCTACAACATCATCACTGGACACTGACATGCCTGATCACAACGGAGCCCAATAATCCTCACCGACGGGCTTCCTCACTTTACACACAAGAACATACACAGAACTTCTAAATAAGAGTCGTGAAGATCCGCCAAACATGTGTGCAAAAGTAAAAATCAATGAAGTTAGACAAAGCGATAAGATTTCCATATTAAAAAAGTAATTTCTCTTTTTAGTAGAAGACTGGCGTCAGGGCGTCCCATCAGAAAACAATCCGTTCAGCAGAACTACATCAAAGAGTTCATAAACAGAGTACGCGAGATGTGAAGTTGGATGAATGTTTACCAGATGTTCTTCAGCCATGATGACCACCCACTCAGAGGGCTGTCTCACAGGGTTGTGATCTTTTTTGTTTGTTTGTTTTAATACATAATGGGGAAACTGATCCAAAGAAACTCAATCAACTTGGAATCCATGGAAGAGCAGACGTGTCTGGATTTATAGTCAACATAAATCCAAGCAGAATGGAGTAAAACCCGAAGAGAAGAGCAGCCTTGTGTAAATTCTGTACATTAGAAGTTAAAATCAGTGGCATGGCCCTTTAAGCTCTTATGTAACTAATGGAGTGACTCTTGTACCAAGTAATGTCTGACCCATGACCCTTGAGCATGATAGAGCTGCAAATCCCATGTCACCATGCTTCCAACCAGAACGTCGACAGCTGGAATGATGTAAAAGCTCAGGTTTTTCCGGGAGGAGGAGCCATCGGTCCAAAATGGCTCTGCCTTCCTTTCTCTAAGGTTTCTTAACAGCCGCTAACTTCTTCATATATTCCTGAATGTCGTTGTCCCTGAGTCGAACAACTGCCTGACTGGAAGAGCTGTGTGGAGGTTTAGTAGCGCACAATCCTGACAGTTTTAGAACTTCCCATCCCAGAATTTCTGGTTGATTAGTGTGGTCTGTGGTGTGAAAGGATGAAGTCATTAAGTGCTCATCACTGCTCAGCATGTACGATATCTCCATCGTGGTCCAAAGAAAACTTCATTATTCTCAAAGAGAAATTTGTTTTGTGGTTGAATTACCAGGAAACCATCAGAAAAACCAACAAATACAAAAAGACAAACAGTGAGCCGCCTGTTTACGGCAATAAAGACACGCTTTCAGTGCCTGAGCACGGCTCTGAGATAAGAGGAAACTATGGAAATCCCCATCAAGATGTCATCTGAAGGCTCCTCCATTGGGCTACATGTCTTGAGGCTCATTCCACCCCCAGCGCCAACACAACCAGCCCCGAGCACCACCTACAGTTTCTAGTGGCCTTATGGCCACAGAAACAGCATTCTAGGCTGCATCTAATCGCTGGGGAAGTCCCACTCTCTGCTAAGACGTTACATGACGTCAAAGACACACGGCTCACGTAAGCAGTATTGCTTCAGTATCATCTACAGATCCAGTGATTTCACGCATCAAATGCGTGACGGTGAAAACAAGCATGAAGCACCAAGGACCCCTCGCCACGGGTCTGAATCTTTGACGACAGAAAAAGATTGCTTCTAAGAAAGAATTCAAACACTGCGATAACTGATTCACCATTCGATCCCTGCAAGATTATTACGATAAAAAAATACATTTACTCACATACACAATCTATATACACACACACATACATATATATATATATATATATATATATATATATATATATATACACACATATATAACCGTTTCTCCCTAAGCCAATGAGAGCGTGGTGGTGTTCGATCGTGTGATGCTGGGCTGCAGAAACTAAACTGCAGGGCCAACAGAGAGAGAGAGGGAGCGAGAGAGAGAAGAGTAAGAGAGAGGGAGCGAGAGAGAGAGTCTGTCACATGTCCGTCCATGTGATAGAAACATACACAAAAAAAAGACCAATCCAGACGAAAACCCTGCTGACTCAGGTGAGAAGGAGACGAGTCGAACCGACTGCATTGAGCTTCTGCTGAAAAAAAGGTTCACATTCTGAGAAGTTGAAGACTTTGGGATTCCGAGACGACAATGACATTTAAAAAACATGTGCATTGTATGCAAAGTTTTGCCGCAGTACCTTCACTGCAGTCGCAAAAATTTACCATAAGAGTTGCCACAAACTCCTCCCCTAGTGTCACATGAGGGAAAAGGAGCCATGCGTGACGCCTTGCCCTCCATGCACTAAACCTGGAGCAAAGTTTGTGTTCCGTCTCGCCCGGGGCCTCATTTATAAACACAGCATACACACAAAAGAAGGCAAACGCCCCTTTCTATGCAATCCGGGGGCGGTCCTCCATGTAAACTCTGACCCATGTACGCACAGAAACTGCACCAATGACGAACCTACGACTCTGATGGGGAAAGGATGAAATGGAGAAAGTGCGTGAAATAAAAACCAGCGTGTGACATAAATCCAAAAAATTATCACTCAGAGCCAATTTATCAATGAATGAATGATGAAACGGATGTTTGATTGATCCTCCCTGGAGATGAAAAACAAACAAGAGGTATTTGCCACTGTAAACCGAACCTCAGGTGTTTCTGTCAACATCCGACAACATTTATATCTTATTGAAATTCGTTCTCGTGAGTAAAAAATCAAACTGTTGGACAAACGGCGTTAAGCTGAAGCCGTTTCTGATGCCTCCGTCAGAAAGGAGTCCGTTTCTCATCAGCTCAAATACTGTGTTTCATCATGTTTTTATTATTAAAAGCTGTTGGAGCATGTGGAGAGTGGAAGAAACAACTCTTTGGTAATTGTGTTGATTAATCAGACTTTGTCCTCTTCCCTGCACATAACAGCTCCTGTGAGGCTGCTGTCAGAGGGTAGGGGAGCACCCTTTTCCTCTGCATGACCTCCGACCCCGCAGAAACAAGTAATACGAACGGTAATATGAATTAAGTCATGATAGACGTTGAAACAGAATCCTAGTTTTAGTAGATAAATGTATTTGTTCAACTCAAATATTTTTTGGTACATTAAAATCCCATCAAAAAAAATCTATTTTTAGGCAGTTTTCCTTTTTAGAAAAATATGCTGAACAATCGTCTCGCTATGAATATTGATTTGGGATAAGTTTTACGTCTGATGCCCTTTCTGACACAACTCCCCATTCTTCCGGGTTTTGGACTGGCCAGATGTGGCTGGGTATGCTGGTAGCACCAAGGACCGGTTGCGAAATTCCTAATGGTCCTCACTAGATTTTCTATTGACTGGGATACGAACCCCAGTCTTCTAATTTGCATGATGTCCTCCTTCGTTTAAACTAGAGAACTACATGAGAATCTGCTGTTTGAAATGTGACACACAGTTTTTGCTGCGTTCAGGGGCTTTTTCTTGTCACGTAAAAAAAAACAAACACATCCAGTACTGAAAAATTAACATGCTGTTGTGAAATTCTTTATCTGCGTTTTACCCGGGGAGCTAGGGCCTCAAGGTCCTGCTCAAGGACCCCATGACATGTAGACCCTGGTGGGACTTGAACCGGCCACCTTCCGAAGGGAGACGGCCGCTCTACCCACTGAGCTACAGACGCGCCACTCATCATGATTGACGTTTAAATATCACAGTCCTATCAACTATGGTGTTTGAAAACTTGGGAACATTCACAAAAAAAAAAAAAACGTACATTATACACATCCAGCAATGCAAATTAATATTAGGAATACTAATGGAAAACTTACATTTATAGATAAACGTTCCGAGGAGCCCTAAGAAATTAGTTATCCCAAAACCAGTAGGCTACGGATGTAAAAAAACAAAACAAAAACTACAACTCCCAAAATCCCCCATGTCATGGATACACAATATCCATAAGACCACCCTCTTAACGGACCAGGTCTGACTCATTCTAACAAAAGCTGCAGCTACAGCAGTTTTGCTGTAGCTAATGTTATGTTTTGAAATGCTTTACAATCGTCGTACTTCAGAAATGAGATCTGGTACACGCCTGAATTGAGGACAAGAAAAGTTTCTACGATCAACAACCAGGAAACGCATTTAAAATCCACTAGGCCATAAAAGTCAAAGGAATAAATAAGAATAAAACAAACAGGCTTCCATCAAAGATCAAAAAAGATTATAATACATATAAGAAAATATAACATAATTTTATCTATAAAAATATAGATGGAGAGATTTTCTAGTCTTTTTGACCAAAAGCGCTTTACCGCACAAGCCAACATTCACACAAACGTTCCTGACAGAAGCTGCCATGCAAGGCGCCACCTGCTCATCAGGAGCCGTAACCATTCACGCCGTCATTCACACACCAATGGAAAAAATTGAGAGCATCTGTGGGTTCAGTATCTTGCTCAAGTATACTACGACAGGCAGACCAGATCGAACCACCGAGCTTCAGATAAGTGGAGGACAACCACGCCAACTGAGCCACCGTCGCATGTTAGAATGCGAGGCAGTAGCACATGAAGGGAGGAAGACACGAGGTACTTCACAGGGATATTAACAGACTGGAAAAATCCATAAAAAGGCTGAATCGTTTTGTTTATTTTCTGCAAATGGGAGAAATGGGACGGGAGAGAGTCAGGTTAACTCAACAACTCCAGGGTCAGAGGTCACACACATGATGAAAAAGGTCACACTGTAAATAAATGTGTTGCCTCGTATCATCATTCATGATGACAGTTCAGTTGATTAGTCCTAAAGATAGCAATTCAGTTTCACAGTCTATGCCATTTATATTAATAGAAAATATATATAAATAAATTGACAACAGCAATCAAACAATGGCATCAACATTTGACATCAAGTGCATAAATCAACGGGTTGCAATTCCAGATGCATGACCGCACTTAACTGATTGCCTATTGTCGGCATTCGATGGCAGAGGGACTGAAAAAATTTGCTTTGGGTCCGGTTGTATTGTTCTCAAAAAATTATAAAAGTAAACAAAAAACATCTGAAACTAAAATGTAGCTGTCAGTTAGTTTTTAGCCTTAATGCTAACATGTAGCTGTCAGTTAGTTGTAAGCCTTAATGCTAACACGTAGCTATCAGTTAGTTGTTAGATTTATGGATAACATGAAGCTTTCAGTCAGTTATTAGCTTTAATGCTAACTGGAAGCTTTCAGTTAGTTATTAGCTTTAATGCTAATATAAAGCTGTCAGTTAGTTGTTAGCCTTAATGCTAACATGTAGCTGTCAGTTAATTGTTAGCCTGAAGGCCAACATGTACCTGTCAGTTAGTTGTTTGCCTTAACATTAGTGTTTAGCTGTCATTTTAAATTAGCCGTAATGTTAGTTTTTTAGCAATCAGTTATTTGTTAACATTAATGCTAACATGTAGCAGTTGTTTTTTTATTTTGCTTAATCCTATATGCTACTTTGTAGCGGTTGGTCAATTTTAGTCCAAACGCTAACATGTAACTGTTAATCAAGCTGTTAGCTTCAATGCTAGCTGTTAGTTGTTAGCTTCCATGCTAGCATGTAGCAGTCAACACTGCAACAAATAACCTCAATGCTAACATATAGCTGTCCTTCAGTTGTTAGTCTTAATGCTTTTGCTTTGTAGCACTTTGAGATTTGATCCAAATGTAAAGTGCATTATAAATTAAATGTATTATTATTATTATTATTATTATTAATGCCATATTATTACTGTATGTTGGTGTTAGCCTCAATGGAAGCTGTCATTTGCTAGTTAACCTGTTGGTTACCTAGTTAGTTTGTTTGCTGACTGTTTCCTTTAGCTACAAACAGAAGAGCCTTTCTGAGTTAGCTAACAGCAGTCAGTGTTAACATAGATTCTGTATAAGTTAAACACTCCATTCCTAGAAACACCCAGAATCACCAGATCTTCCTTCTACGGTCACGCATACACACGCACGCGCTTCCATACACCCTCCTTACCGCTCGGCGAACGTCGTCAGAACCACCAGGAACCAGTATCGGACCGTGGATTCCCTCAGGAACCAGAAACAGACAGACGATGTCCTCCAGGAACAAGCACTGCACCGTGGACTCCTCCAGGAACCAGGGGCGGACCGTAGGCGTCCTCCAGGAACCAGTACCGGACTGGGGACTCCTACAGGAACCAGTGGCGGACCCTAAGCGTTTTCCAGGAACTAGTAACAGACTGTGGACTCCTCCAGAAACCAGCTGCGGATCGTGGTCGTTCGCCAGTAACCAGTTGCGGATCGTAGGGTCCTCCAAGAACTGATCCCAGCTCCCTCTGACGCGACAATGTGAGCCTGAACAGACGTCTGACCTCCTATCGCTTCACGTCCTCCATATTTACTCTCTCTCGCTCTCTCTCTCACCAACAACAACATTGGTGACGTCCACCTCCTGCCACGTGACCAATCTGCCACGTGACCAGTCTGCGGCTATAAATAGACTCCATAGAATCCAACGGGGGAAGGAGAGACTGATTGGTGTCTACTTCCCGTGATTCTTGCAAATATCAACTGGTCCGTTTAATTATCACGTGACTACTGACCGTAATCTTAATCTGATCAGATTTAATCTGCATGTGTGAGCACTGAAACCTGATCTGTACTGAGTTTATTACCGATCTTTTACTCAAATACCCTCACTTATTATGACAACTCTTCAGGTGGAAGTGACACTATGACATCTTGACAAAGCTAGAAGAGGAGGAGACATCATGACATCACTATAGATGGAGATGACCTCATGACATCACTTCTTGCAGGATTAGATGACATGACAAGGCTGCAAATGGAGGTGACATCATGACAATACAGTAGGAGCAGATGACAACATGACATCGCAGAAAAAGGAAATGACATCATGACAACACTGCAGGTGCCATCATGATCATAAACTACCTTCACACTGCAAATTGTGGTTACATCATTACTATTCTGCAGCAGGAGATGATTTCATAACAACGCTGCAGCAGGAGATGACATCATGACAATTCTGCTGGAGGAGATGATTGGATGAAAAAACTGCAGGAAGAGATGATGTCATAACAACGCTGTAGGAGATGATGACGTCATGACAACACTGCAGCGGGAGATTATGTCATGAAAAATGCTGCAGTAGAAGATGACGTCATGATAATGCTGAAGGAGGAGATGATGTCATGACAACACTGCATCGGGAGATTGTACAATTGGTAAATGGACTCTAGTTATACATTGTTTTTCTAGTCATTACCCGTAACACTTTACAAGACAAGTCAGGATTCAACTCTTCACATAAACACTCATACTGTTATTGTAGAGGCTACCATTCAAGCCGCCTCATGCTCATCAGGTGATCATTCACACCATCATTCACACATATGGAAGAGCTACTTGGAGGAACTCCGGGTTCAGTATCTCACTCAAGGATATCTCGACATGTAGGCCGCAGGGTCGGGGAATCGAACCAACAACCTTCAGAGAAGTGGATGACCACCCTTCCGACTGAGCCACTGTCACCTCTCCCTCTCGTGAGCTTCCTCCATCCCACAGCACCATCAGCTCCATGATGAAAGAGTTTCTGCCGCTGTCTGAGAACAGGAGGAAGTCGGGCCTCAGGTTAGCGATGGCAGGGCAGCATGGGAAACTCATCTGCTTCTCCAGGTCCACAGAGCGCTGCCAGGTCTCGGCGGTTGCCAGGATTCCTCTTAAGCTTTATCTGTTCTCTCCCCTGCCTTGAAGAAAGCAGTGGTGTGAACGGTGGTGCGCACTTGGCCAAGGTTGCCGATTCCTTTGCTGATGGCCTCTGCAGTTGGTTTCAGTACCTGTTTGTGGCGCCACCTGTACCGACCCTGGCTCAGTGGTAACAGGCAGGAGCTCATGATGTGTTCTAGTGACCATCTGGCTCTAATCCGACTTGATTGTATTAGAATGTGTGAACACAAAGATTTGAGTCACTTCACAAACCTCAATGTCGATTCTGAGTTTTTTGGGGGTGGGGGGGTACATCAGAAGCAACCGTCTGACTACAGGCTGAAGTAGCACAATCACCCTGACTCCGATCTGTGCCAGTCTGACTTGATCCACATTGGTTATGTTCACAATATATGCAATATTATCCAAATTCAGCTGTCACATGATACAGGGCAGCTGTCCATTTCCCCCTACCATGTAGTGGGCCATAGGGGCCATTTCCCCCCCCCCTTATTTTTTCGCATCTTTATTTGTTTCCCTGGTTTCTCCTGACGTTGTGCCACGGTGTCATTCTGTTCGTTCGCATCTTTACTTTCAGCTGAAGACATGAAACAGGAGGACTTCATGGCTCCAGGACAATGGTAAGGATTTATTGTACTAAAACCACCTTCATCCAGGAGCGAAGGAGGCGGGAACATTGGTCCGTCAAGCGGAGGCTGTGAACATGAACATCGGCAGTTGGACGGCCGTATCACCAGGAGAAAATGGAACACAGACTCCCTCACTGACAGAATTAATGACTGAGTCCTGGACGGGAGAACCGTGGCAGGACTTTGAATAATCCTGTGTCATTTAATAACATCTTGATGATGGTGGATACAGGACATGGACTCAGAATGAACAGAGACAAGATGGAGAAATGGTTCTCCACGATCAGAGGCGAGGAGTGGATGAAAAGAGAGGCGGAGACGAGCAATCATGCTAAAGCTATAAATATATCCACTCTAAGCACAATGTGACTGTCAAACAGGACGGAGGGGGAGAGGGGGAGCAAACAGAGGGGAAGGAGAACGGGGAGAGAGGTGAGAGAAAGCAACTGAAGAGGGAGGTTGGGAAAAGAAAAAGATGAAGGGTGGAGCAATGGAGGAAAGAGGGAGATGATGAGGAATGGAGGGATTTGGAAAAGGGAATAAGAAGAGGAGAAATGTTCTGTTCAAAGAGGAACAGAAAAAGAGCGGGGAGGAGGGGAGAAGGGGGGAGGGTGGAGATTGAGAGAGACAAAAATAGTGCTAAAGACAGGAAGGAAGAGCTATTCTGGTAATGATGTTGTTGCCATGGAGATGCTCCACAGGTGCCTCACTGGTATTTTCAAAGTACGTCCCTGATTGGTGATGGTCCCTGGACCAGAACATTATTGATTGGCTGACATATGTGAAGGTCAAAGGTCATCTCTTGATATACCAGTGCTCTCTCCATCTTTCCATGTCCTGATCGTAAAGTTAAAGCTATCATAAACCTGTGTAATGACTGAGGGGAATGCGTCTATGTGGACGGAAACTAATGTTCATCTTTATCATTAATCTGATAAAGATAAATACAATTATTACCTGTATTATCTGTATGTGTATCCCTGAAAAGTCCCCGATTCCCTGCGTTGTACAAGCAATCCCCCTGATTGAAATCTTCAAATCAAATGTAAAGTTTTGTCCACAGCATTATATTTTTTTGTAAAAACGCTCCCCATTTGAGTGAAATATACTATTAGAGTGAAATATGAAATATAAGAGACAGATCTTCTCATGTTGATTCATAGGCAACACATCTGGCTTAAATAGGAGCAACTGGAAACTGTTGTTTTTTTTTAAAGGCTCCCCCTAGTGAGTAAAATATGAACTTTTAGGGTAATGTATAATATATAGATCTCCGAGAGTCGACTCATATGCATAAAAGTTGTACCAAAACAGGCCAATGATTAATATGTTATGTCAAATATTTTTATTAATAATAATGACCCATCCCTCGGGGAGCAGTGAAAGTGAAAAGCTCCCCCTAGTGTTGAAAACATACAACTTTTCCAAAAACAATCCAGCCCTTAAGGTAAGGTATAATTTGTTCATTATTATTATTTAATTATCCATTAAATAGTTTTTGAGTTATCTTGTTAACACGAAGGATCTGCAGCGGCGGCGGCGGCGGCGTGTGAATCATCTAACCTCTCTGATATTAAAAAACAGTTCAAATCCAGCTTTGGTCCCAAAGACACAGATGATAAACCCACCCGCCCAAACCCACACCTCCAGCAGTACGCTCAGTCAGTGGAAGACTACTGGTTTGAACTGGTTCACCATAACACGTACTATTTCCTGAAATCATTCTTTGTGAATTTCGGCTAAAACCATGGCGTTGGATGAAAAACCTTGAAGAAGCACGACAGGTTCAGTCACATGGGCAGAATGGGGTCCATTGACCCTGGAGGACTTCTTGACTGCACTAGGAGGAGGTGGAGGAGGAGGAGGAGGTGGAGGTGGAGGTGGAGGTAGAGGGTAAGTGGGCCCACTGGTGGCTGTGAAAGTAATGAGACAATAAAAATTAAAAGAAAGAGAGAGACAGTGATGAAAACATAAACGAACAGTACGCTAATTTAGGAAACATACACACACATGCACACACACACACACTAAATTAGCAATGGTGTATGGTGTCACAGGAGAAAAATCGGAATTGTCGAATAGAATCCGTAAACACAGCCTGTTCAGAGCAGTGATGTTCGTGCTTAGCTCTGAATACGTCTAAACGTGAGGTGGAGAGGCGGGAGTGTTGAGCTTTGAAGAACTCGGTATGCAGTCCAGTAGCAGTTGGCCGCAAGCAGATGGTACCATTTAGCAACCAGTAGCAGTTACCAGCTAGAAGCAGTAAGCAGCTAATGGCGGTTCACAGCTAGTAGTACTACGCAGCTATGTGGTAATTAGCAGCTTGAAGCAATTAACACCCAGTGGCAGTTGGCAGCCATCAGCAATGGCAATAAGCGAGGCTTACCTCACTGCCACCATACCCTCCATCCTCCTTCTTCAGCACCCGGACTCTCCAGGCCGTTCTGCCAGGATACTCTTCGTGGACTTCAGCTCTGCTTTTATTTCCATCCATTGGCACCTGATGATCCAGACGCTCCATCACCTCAACATCCCCACCCGGCTGATTTATCTCATTCACAATTTCCTCAGCAACAGGCAACAAGCAGTGCGGCTGGGCTCAACTACATCTCCTGCTCTCACCATCAACACCGGAGCACCGCAGGGCTGTGTGATAAGTGCTTTCCTGTACACACTCTACAGGAAAACGACAGCATCACCCAGCACAAAGTACCTAAAATACTCTGACGATACAGCCCTCCTCGCCCCACTCAAAGACAATAACTCCTTCATGGACTGTCACACCCGTGTCCCACACGTCACCCAGTGGTGTGAGGATAACCAACTGAACTTCAATGTCAGCGAGACAAAAGAGCTGATAGTCAGTCCCCAATCACCCCACTGTCATTCATAACAAAACAATATGAACCACAGTAGGGAGTGGACAGTGACTGTGGGGAGTGGACAGTGACTGTGGGGAGTGGACAGTGACTGTGGGGAGTGGACAGTGACTGTGGGGAGTGGACAGTGACTGTGGGGAGTGGACAGTGGACAGTTTGAAATTCCTCGGAATATCATTAGACAACACACTTACCTTTCATCAGCACATCATGGACAATCAGAGAAAAAAACCCACCAAAGACTTAATGTTACCCCTCATCTGTTACTGCTACTTTATCAAAGCACCATTCAGACTATTTTATTGTTTCGTTCCACCTGTTTTTTCAACTTGCTCTCTGTCAAAAACCGGACCGAAGTCACAAAAGAGACCAACACTGCTGCAGAAATATTAGGTTTCCCCACACCCAGAATCCCTTTACTCAGTAACAGAGCCATTACACGCATCACAAATTCAATAGAACAGGACTCCACTCACCCACCCAAGAACGTCTAGCCCCTCTGCCCTCAGGGCGCAGGTACAGGACTCTGAGGTGCAGGAGGGCGGAGCAGAGCTGTTTCTGTGCTGTGGGCGGAAACCAGACTGAAAGGTTTCAAATAGGTTGTTGTATTTGAGGTGGTCCTGGAGGTGGGCATCAACTACATTTTCCAGAACTTTGGAGAGGAATGGGAGTTTGGAAATGGGCCTGTAATTTGCAAAAACTTCTGGATGGAGAGTAGGTTTTTTGAGGAGTGGTCTGATTATAGAGGCTTTTATGGCAGATGTAACAAAGCCGGCCTGGAGGGATTGGTTTATTACAGCGGTGATCAGGGGACTGATGGAGGAGATGTTAGTTTTCACTAGGGATGTAGGAAAGGGGTCGAGGGCACAGGTGGAGGGTTTCATGGTCCTGATGATACACCCAACCTCTTGCTGTGAGATTTCTTGGAAGCACTTTAGAGGCTGGGGGATCTCAAACTGTGAGTAAGCAGACTGGATTGGTAGAGTGGAAGAACCAGAAAGGACAGAACGGATTGAGTCAATTTTCGATTTGAAGAAAGCCATGAAATTATTACAGTAAGGATAATTATTTACTTATTATTACTAATAATGAGTAAATAATGAGTAATTAATTAATAAGTAATTACTAATTATTGCAGTAACTGGTAATAACTGCTAACTGTATCAGTTAGCAGCTAGTACCCTTTAGTAGCTAAAAGCACTCTGCAGCAAATAGCAGTTAGTAGCTTGTAGCAGTTCACATCTCGTAACAGTAAGCAGCTAGTGGCATTTGGCAGGTAGTAGTTGCTTACTGCTACTAGGTAAGCAGCTAGAAATCGATTGAAAATCAGGTTGTGGAGAAAGCGAGACAGTCAGGATCTCAAGAGCCTCTGAAGAGATGCCACCATGTAGACCTGGGTTATGACAACATGATTGTAGTTGATCGGGTTTTGAAATGTGATGAGCAGCGAAGCGTCGGCTGGGACGCTCCAAAACATCCGTAGGAATTTTTTTCAAATCACTCTCATCTCGACCAATAGGATGACAGAGTAGAAACAAACATGGTCATGATCGACCCGCCTCCTAACGACGTCATGTGACTTTTTGTGAATGGATGTCTCTTTGTCTTTTCCTTTCTCTCTCATGTCAAGGCAGAAGCCCTGAGTCAGGTTCTGCTCGAGATTTCTGCCTGTCAAAAGGCAGGTTTTTTTTGCCACTGTCGCTAAGTGCTCAATTTTTCGGGTCACTCACGTTTATAGTGATTTTGCGCTAAATCAATAAAATTCACTGGATTTGACTTATCTGAGAGGGAAATCTAAAAAGGCCATCTTGAAGGAACCCAGCGTTAGAGGACGGAAACTGTTGAAGTGTTATTTCTACAGAAGGTTGTGGGATGTACATTCTTGGTCAGCACTGTCGCTCGGATCAAAGGCCCTGGGTTGGACTCCTCACATGTTCTTGCTGTGTCTGTGTGGCTTCTCTCTGGAACTCCAGCTCACACTGTACGGTCTGAGCAATCGTCAAGCAAGGACTTGACAAGACCCAACAAAACAAAAACAAGTTAACTTTTTCCGTCCTGGCGTGCTGAAACCTCCAAAAAAAGAGAAGCCGGCGTATCGTGGTAGTTAAGTATAACTGGTCCATTTGGCAGAGCGCATTGGAGGTAAGTGAGCTACTTTTGACTGCATAAAACACATATGTCAGACTCAAAACCGGCGGGACCAAATTCGTCCCGCAGTATAATTATAAATTGCCCGCGAGACAATATCTAATATCATATAATAATAATATCATATTATATCATAGAATATTCTGTATTTTGTAACCGGTTCTTGCTGCTTTAACCTTGCAATTTCCCCGTTGTGGGACTAATAAAGGTTTATCTTATCTTATCTTATCTTAATAATAACTCCCACAGGCCAAAAACATGTGATACAGGTGAATTGCCCGTAGGTGTGGTTGTGAGTGTGTGTGGTTGTATGTCTCTCCAGGGTGTACCCCGCCTCTCGCCCGATGTTAGCTGGAATAGGCTCCAGCCCCCCTGTGACCCCGAACAGGATAAGTGGTAGATAATGAATAAATGAATGAACAATAACTGGCCCGCTGGTAAACGGTGCAAACACCACAGATACTACAAATCCCAGAATGCACTGCGATAGCCAGCGCTTCAACCAAGAGTGCCAGCGCGTGCTTTCTTCCCCGCTCGGCTGTTTTTAGATATCAGCGTTTATCCAGCTGCTCCATATAACCTCAGGCTCATCCGAGGCCCGGGAGAGGATATGGATGAGGGAAAACATTTACAACGTTAATCAATAAACGTATTGGTAAATTGCACAGGCAGGTTAGTAAATAGAACGCACGTTTTAATATAGTATAGAGCGTTCACGTCCTCCAGCCCCACAACACGTGTCAGTGTTTTTGCGTTAAAAACCTGAAAACGTTAAGTTGCTAACATTTAATGTGGAATCGACCTGTAGGCTATTCGTGCACCTGAGAATTTTATGAGGTGTTTCCGAGTTCAGGAGTTCTTAAAAGTCTTCTTTTAAGATCAATACCCTCAGTACTGGTCAGCAGTTCTCCGGTCTGGCTGTAAAGAGTCTGACCCAAGCAGTGGACAGTTTGACAGAACTTCTCAGAGGCCATTCTCCATGGCCTGGAGGACTGGAACATAACAACTTGGGTTCCATGTCCCCCGGAATATGTCAGCTGTTCCTCTGGAGGTGCGAGTTGAAGACCTGACAGACAGGGGACTCCCCCAGAACTTCCCAGTTCACCACTACAACTTGTTTGGGTTTAACAAGTCTGTCCTCCATCACTGCCAACATGGGCTTTGAAGTCACCCAGGAGAACCGTAGATTCCCCCTCCGTAACCCTTTCTAGGACACCGGTCAGAGACTCCAAGAAGTTTTATATATATATAAATTAGTTTTTTTTCATCACATCACTTTTGCTGGCTGACGTTTATTTACATTGACCCAAACAATGGCGCTCAGTGTCTGATTTTAGATAGAATCAGTATGGTTAGATTTCTAATGGCAATAAGATCAGGGTGATGCTGATTTGGTCCTCTGGGCCGAGGGGGAGGAGCTTATGGACCTCACACTGTCTTACCCGTTATCCAGACCTGGTTCAGTGCTGTAACTACCTGTGATTTGAGCTCAGTTGCTAAACAACGGTTGGACCGACATCTGGTGGTTAAGGGTGAAAATGCTGTTTATCCTTATCAGACACTGGTTTATCTGTGGCTGCGGCGCCCTCCAGTGGTCAGGAAGGATAATGCATGCTCTGTCATTACAATTCAGTGACCTCAGAAACCTTACCCTCCCTCAGATTTCCAGGTATTCTCAGCCCTTCTGCAATCAGTATAAATTAATCAAGTAAATATTCATTGTTTATTACTTTTAAATTCATATTTTCATTCTGCATTAGGGATTGACTTTATCGGGAAAGTCGTCCACAGATAGACTTAGCAAAATAATTCAAACACAAGTGTATCAGGTTTACAGAGAATTTCAATTTATAATTTATCCGCTGTTTGCAAGAGATAAACGGCACAACAGCAGTTTAAAAAGTTCCATACAACATTCTGCTTCAGTCTCTGAACTATTCCAGTCCTCATGATGGTATATATATGTCTCTGCCTATACGACTGCTTACACGACTCATGGTTGTTGTAGTTTCTTACCGTGTCATCTCCTGATGTCACGTCACATTTTTCTTTCCTCCAATGATCATCTCTGCTGTGATCACATGACATAAACGAAGCATCACTTTAGTTAAATCCGACTGGACCATTTATGACTGATTTCAGATAATAATAATAAATAATAATACATTTAATTTATAATGCACTTTACATTTGGATCAAATCTCAAAGTGCTACAAAGTAAAAGCAGATAAAAGCATAAATAAAAAATAAAATAATAACTATATAAAAGCCTTACCA
>VRLP01005819.1:0-33331 GCA_009660295.1 Lophius piscatorius
GTATGAACCTGGACTGTTTCACTGTATGAACCTGGACTGTTTCACTGTATGAGCCTGGACTGTTTCACTGTATGAACCTGGACTGTTTCACCGTATGAACCTGGACTGTTTCACTGTATGAGCCTGGACTGTTTCACTGATTTAACCTGGACTGTTTCACTGTATGAACCTGGACTTTTTCACCATAAGATCATGGTCTTATTCTATTTACATTTGAAGAACACAAAAATGTTTGATATGTCTTACATTAACAAATGAATAAATATATAAAACAAAACAAAAAATGTAAAAAAATAAATAAAACGAAGAAGTCTGAGTTATAGATATATATATATATATATATATATATATATATAGATATAGGTTTTAGTAAAAAAAAGAATAGAAATTAAAATAGTATTAAATCATAGAAAGCTTGTCTTTCATTATAAATAACTTACTTAAATTGAAGTTACTTCGACTTTCATTTAGGCTTAATTAAGTTCACATACGAGACTCAAAACGATACGGATGTAACTACTATTATTGCTACTACCAATGATTACTATTTATAATAATATTGCGTAATGACGATGTTATTATCTTCTGCAATTGTTAATTTAATGTATTATCACCGTTTCTCCACAATCTCTGGCTTTTATGTATTTATCAACCAATGGTGTAATCAAGATAAGAAAATGCCCAATAGTAGATTCATTGTCAAAAACATAAAATGATATTTCTATATTATATTAAGATATCCAACTTATATGGTCACCAACTGGTCTCTTTCTCTCTCTCTCTCTCTCTCTCTCTCTCTCTCTCTTTCTAAATAAACCAGGGAAAAAGGAGGAAAGGTGTTCCAGAAAACAGCTTTCTGTCTTTTAGGATATCAACACTAACATGAAGGTGTCCTGGAGATCCTGGGCTCACCTCTTCCTCATCGGTCTATTACTGCCCGCAACTGGAGGTCAGTGCAGCCGAGGAGTTTGTTTTCCAAATGCTTAATGACTCTGGAAAAGCCGATCTGGGTTGGTTCAATCAACTCTGACTTTGTTACCTCTGAGTTAAAAAAAATGAACCAATTATAGGCAAACATAAATTGATATTTGAGCAGAAATTCCAACTTGCTGCTGCTGGTCATCAGATGTGAATGCAGAGTGAAGAAAAACATGTTGACAGACACCAATGAACGACAGTAGAGACTGTCTGGAAGAATCTGTTTTATTGAGCTTCAGTATGAGGGGTTACAGAAAATGCATGACTGAATGAATGAATGATTGAATGAATGTCCAGAACAAGTCGAGGCACAGACTCCTCTCGGAATTATGCAAAAAAATTAAACTTTTAGACTTTCATTTTAATAAACCTGCAGGTAGCTCTGCATCTCTCTGTGTCTCGCACTCACTCGATCTCTCACTCTGTCTCGCTCGTTTTTCTGCCTCTCCCTATCGGAGCAGATGAGTGTGCCCGCGGTTAAAACTGTTATTACACTATATGTGACCCCGACACATTTCCCCCGGCTGATGGCGTGCCTGAAATAAACTAACATTTGTGCCAAAAGCAGATATCGACATACAAAGTCCAACATGATCATGATAAGCTTAACATAATCATAAAATCTTCAATAAACATGAATATATTAGCATGCACATTCTAGTGTTAGCTTCTTAGCATTAGATTCAATTAACATTGAGTATTGAGCTCTACTAAATGCAGAATTGGTCTAAACTGAATCACAACTACCAAAAATATGAAAACATGGTAAGGACAAAGGAACAATAACAGTTGGTTGAGTTACCTCCTTAATTCAGGACTTTATTTGCTCATGTCCTTCCCTGCTGCATCATAGAGGCGAAAATGGGGGAATCCATAAAATATATAAGATGACAAATGAGAGATGGACACGTCATGTCTGACAGTTCTGCTTCAGGTTCAGCTTTTAACAGAGCTGTGGGGTAAAGAGTCGGGGAGATCTGACGGGTTCTGACTAATGACAGTAAAGTCAGAGAGAGTATTTCTGGTTCCTGAACGCCTCAGCAGGTCAAACTCTTTATTGGTATTAATGACTCCCCTCTGTGCGAGCTGTGGTAAATCTTATCGGTCACTCCCATCAGAATGTAAACAGTCCCGGTGATTTCAGACACTGTTTGAGAAAGTTTTCCTTGTGCTCAGACTCAAAGGATGCAACTATAACATGCAAACACCCAGAGAAACGCCACCAGCCCAGATTAACGCTGTGTTTGAGTTTCAGTGGTGTCAAAAAACAAAAAAAAACAATGTCTTTTGAGGTATTCGCATACCTTGAGCATGCTCAAACATGTATCAAGCCCTGATTTGAATAAAGAGCCTTATGTGCCTCTAAAAGAGGCAGACTTTTCTGTTTCTCAGTCTGTATTCCACAGCGTTATTTATCTGTGCCATGCTTCGGCAGAAACATGAACTTTTACAATCTGCTGGCTGTAGAGACTCTGAATGAAATCCACAGCACAAAATAATTATCCAGCAACGACTTATTCATCAAAATATTCTTTGTTGGTTCTTTGAGGCAAGCTGGCGTTTCTACTTTCTTTGTCATCTTTTTATCACTTGAATGTAGAAACAGGAAAATCCCCCTAGCATGACTGTGTTTTTGTATTTTTGTTAGTTATCGTTTTGTTTGGGTTTTCCCATTTTACTTTGAAGGTTCATTCGCAGGGTTCTGTGTTTTATTTTGAAAGTGTGTCATTCCACATTGCTAGACACTTTACGCTTCCTGTATCATCTCGTTCTAATCTGTTTAGCCTGATGATGTCTTCAGTTTTCCCACCTATGTGTTACCAGTTCTTGTTCTCTAAGAGTAGCCATCTATTCCCTGCTTCATATTTGTTCATTTACGCACGTTTCGAATGTATTTTTCTTCTAATGTAGCAAGTTATTGAAAGAAAAAAGGTCGCAAATGAGTGGTTGAGTTTACATTTCGGTGAGTTTTGTGTCCACCCCAGTATTAACTATTTATTTATATTTTATTTTTACTTGCTGTCATGTTTGTGGCCGTAGATGAAAATACAATGTAGTCCGTCTGTTTATAAAATCTGTCTATAAAATTCAAAGAAAAATGCGTCTCACTGGTTGCCATGGTGAATCACAGTACCTGAGCTCCATTGATGATGATCGTCTTCAACTCTGGGTTTTTGATGATTGCGCCAACTCAACTCAGAGTTTCTCATCTCATGTTTGATAAAGCCAGAGCTCAGGGTTTGTTGAACCCACTTTCTGGAATACACCCCTGATCTAGATGTAGAATGTTTCTTAGAGCCCTTCCTCACACGTTCACATTCTCTTTGCATCTCCAGCTCAAAAGGAGCATTTCCTGCTGCAGCCGCTGAATTCAACAGTTCTGCAAGGCTCGGACGCGCGATTCAACGCCACCGTGACGGGAAAATGGGAGATCATGACCTGGCATCTGGATGAGTTTCTGGTCCTCTCTGTCTCCATCCGCGATGCTTTTAATTTCACCGTGGAGTCAAATCAGTTCTCTGCCAGACTCTGCTCCGAAAACACGAACTGTGTTGAGTTCATTATACACAACGTCACCCGCCAGCAGTCCGGGCCGATCACCTGCATCTTGTTGGGGCAATATGGGCAGAAGACGGCGCAGCTGGAGGTACAAGGTAAGGTCAGGTTCTAAGCACTTCATACGTAATTTTAGATTCCTGGTGCACCTACCGCTAAACGATAACTGTGAAAGGAGGCCAACCAGTAAGCGATCAGAAACTAATAATTACATTAATTGTAAAGCCCTTCTCTAAACAATGTTACAAAATGCTTAACAAAATACGTGAGGATCAAAAAATCGAAATCAAAACAAACCAATTCCAAATTTCAAATCCACCTTTGACCTTGTAGCCTCTATGTGTGAAGTTTGCATGTTCTCACACACGTGTGTGTTTGGGTTCCATCTGCCCAAAAACATGGATTGGAGAATTTCTTGACTCCAAAGTTGTAAATGTTGTCTGTCTCCATTAATCCGAGCTGTGATGGACTGTCAATTTGTATCGGCTTGGATAGGCTCCTGACCCGGACTAATAACGGTTATAAACAATGGATGGATGGACTTCACATGAACATTTGAAGCAAACACTTTACAAATGTTTCTTTAGGTCAGGGACAAGAAAACATTTCTTGCAGGCATTCATTTGAGCTCATTTGGAGTCACTATTTCTTATTGAAAAACGTGACTGAACCTGTTTATAATAGGAGCCAGTGGCAGCATGTATATGCTTAAGAGTAAGGGGCCAAGGATGGAGCCCTGGGGGACACCACAGGTCAAAAGGGGCCACAGAGGAGGAGGCATTATTCATAGATACTAAGAAAGACCAATTCAATAAGGGTCAAAAAGCTTTCTAAAAACAGGCTTTTCCTAAAGGTTGACTTAATCTAATCAACACTTGCTCTCATTTTATTTATTTTTTTAAGTCACATTTTATTTTTTTACTGTTTAAATACATGCTTGACCAATGAATTTGTCATATTATTGTAAATTTAGAGTGTCAAAGATATCTAATTAATAAATTCCCCAAAGAAATAAAATATGTTAAGAAATAATTTTTCTGTGGACATAATTTCTTGGTGAGGACATCAAAGAGTTTATAATAAAATAAAGCTCCGAAATGTCTTTGATCCTCAACCCTTCTGAGCTTGACCTGGTACCTGTCCAAGGTATACTATTACCGTGGAGAAGATGAGTCCAGTAGGGTCCAGCCAGCTCTGGGGAGAGGTTCTGTGAGGGGATCCTCCCCCATCCTGCAGCTCTCTCACGTACATTAAGTTGAGTCGCCATGTTTGGCTGCACTGATCGCAGGTTAGCACTCAACGCTTTCTCCAGTCAGCTCTTCTTGTTTTACTTTCACATCAAGAATGATCTTCAGTTTGTAAAAATTCACAATCTTCTCATAAACCAAAATAGTTATCAAGCAGCAACTTATTCAACATCCTGTTCTTTGCTGGTTTTTAGACATTGAGTGTTTCTTCACTAACCTTCTGCCATTTCAGCTTCAAAACGTGAAAAGTCCTCTCCCAGGTCAATGTTCCGTTTGTCCGTCGTAGGCTAGTCTACAAACAAGGACCCGCCCCATCTTCAAATATAAAGGACTCATTCTCAGCTTTAAACAATTTAGATTTTTCAGCTGATAATACATTAATAAAAGGATAGTTATGACTACAATATTCAGTTTAATCCAAAGAGATACATCTACATTTCACAGACAGCACCTGTAATAACCAGTCTCTATCGATTTAGAGCACAAGGTCTTTGAGTTATTGTTCTAGGAAAAAGAAACTGCTCACGCTCTCTCCTCTGTCTCAGCATCCCCTCTCACTCTATCTCTCCATCCCCCTCTCTCTTTCCTCTCTTGCCCTCTCTCTCTCTATCTCTTACTCCCCTCGATCTCTCAGACTGTCTCCCTCTCTCTTCACTTACTCCATCTCGTTTTCTCTGTCTGCCTCTCCGGTTCTTTACGAATACTTAAACCAGCAAGGAACGCCATCATGAAGAACCCTAACCCCGTTCTTTACTGCTAATGCAGTCTCTTCTTGTAGCAAAGTATCTTCCATGTTAATTTTATCTTGTCTGGTTGACGGTGATAAAAGCATTCACACAGTTTAAATCTGTCAGTCTGCAGCAGAGTGGGAGATATTGTTGTCTACGTTTATTCATAATGATAAACCCCTGAGATAACACAAAACACAAATTAATACATAAACACATGAAAAACAAAACAACATTCAACATTTCAACATACAACAATTACCAAGGTAAACACAGATACATTATCAAAATGAGTAGAAAAATGAACACAACCACTGATGAACAAATACTGACCAGCACACCAAAAAGATAGCATGAACTTAAACCTAGTTCTTCATGAGTAGTGTGTAAAAATAAGTTAGGTGTCGTTTTCACATTAACAGTTATTCTAAGAAAAAAGAAGATACATTGCATTAAAATACGCAAAATAATGTGATTGATCTTATGTTTGTAGGTAGATTATTCCAATCGGAATGGACTTTGAACATGAAGGATTATTTACCAATTATTTTTCTGACCGTGGGGTGTAAGAAAAAAAAGAAGAAGATGTAATGACTGGCATCAACTGTAGAGGGCAGCAGTGAGCTGTAATCATCTGCAGCAAAAACACGAACCTCAAACACTCATCGGATCTGGAAGAACGCAACAACTTTCACGTCTAACTCCGTGGATGACGGTATTTGAGATGAAGGCTCATTATCTCAGCTTCAAAGCTTAGAAAAAATTCTGCTGCCTTCAGTCTCCTCACAGGATTCCTGCTTTATGATGGTGTGTTTGTGTGGAAAAACATCCAGCTCACATTATAAATCAATTTCATTCAGAAAGAAGAAGGAATCAAAAGAGAAGCCTTAGCTTTATGGCCTGTATCAGACTCTTATAATAATAATAATAATAATAATAATAATAATAATAATAAAAAATCTTATTTATGCAGTTTTCATTTATTTACATAGTTCTTTGAAAGGCAGGAAAGTCAGAGGGCAACAAGAAAAAACAAAAAGACACAACCATTAGGCCGACAAGGCCGAGATGTGAGAAGGTCAAAATAACAGTCAATAACAGAAAATATAAAGGGGGAATAAAGACAGTAAATTATTTAATAAAAAATTCATTATATGAATTAATTTAAATAGATTATATGTATAAATACATCAAAACATTTCATAAATATATCATACAATATATATATATTAATTTCTAATAAAAAACAATCAATGTTAATATTTTAATGTACAAATATGTTATTAATAGATAAATAAAAAAACACAAAGACAACGTCAAGTACCAAATTTAAAAGGAACTAAAAGCCAAAAGGGATGAAAACAATAAAAGATGATCAAATGTAAATAAAAGATGATCAAATGTAAATAAAAGATGGATAAAAGTGGATAAAAGTCATCAACGACAATCGTGTCATGAAACCAATAAATCAAAGAGTTATTCAATAAGTAAAAAAAAATACACAACAGATCTTTAATTTCGAAGATTCATATTATGTATTTAAGACTTAATTTACGTTCTATAAATCTCCATCCATCTATTTTTCTTCTTCTAAGGGTCACCAGTGTCACGGGATCATTTGACCATTCATTTTTCGTTCACTCAGAAAAACAAGCAAGATTCTTTGAAATAGTTATAATGCATGAAAACTAGAGAAATTTATAAAGAATTTCTAATATGTGCCTGATGGCCAAAAATGAAATCACCTGCATGAACCTCGATCGTTTCACTATATGAACCTGGACATTTGGCATCTTCCTTCTAAGGAAGGTGGCTAGATACACCTGAGCGACCTGACCGTCCAGCCTAAAATGCAGGATGTCCTTCCACACGTATAAATACACCGTATAAACTCCTCTATCTTTCTCCAGCACACACAGATACGCACAAGAAAACTCGTTACGATGCCAATTGAAGGCATCACATGACGTATTCCTGGGGTGAGGGTAATGTCTCAGCCGTACTGAGGACTACGTCAGAATCTTAATGTGTTCCTGTTCCCTCTGTCTTCCTCAGCGAGCGGTACCAACAGCATCGATGGAGGCAACGTGACGGTGGTGCAGGACCAGCAGGTGGAGTTCCGGTGTGTGACGTTTGATTGGTTCCCTGAACCTACCATCACCTGGAAGCTAAATGGTGGAGAAGCGAGCAGCAGCCTGTACAACACCACCAACACGCTTCAGGGAGATTACTACAACTCCACCGGCGTCCTGAACTTCCGAGCCGCCAGGAACACCAACGTGGAATGTTTGGTGACTGTACCGACACTTCCAAACCCTCTGTCCAGCTCTGTTTTCATGGAAGTCGGTAAGAAAATCACGACTTTTGTTTGAACTTTTACGCTGTGAGACAACTGTGCTTCGGGGAATTTGTTTTTCTTTTCAGGAGAAACTGTTCCTTTTTTGAAAGTAAACCACAAGAATAATTTACCTGATCTACAGAAGGACATGTTTGATACCTCTCCGCTGGATGTATGAAAATTCTTGAAGAAATAAATGAATACATTTCTTATAAACATCTGAGAATCCATAAATAGATCCTCCATGAATTATAAAAAAATATATTTACATTTACATTTAAGTTTACTTTTTTGTATATGACTATATTTATACTGTATATCTACCTTTCAATCTCTAAAACATGTCTGCCACAAATATTGGCGCCCCTAATTTGGTATTTTGACCCCCCCTATATTGCCACAGGGGGGGGGTAGCCCTGAGCCTCCTTCAGTACTGTGTGATGAAATTTGAGCACAAGTGGAGAAGATCTGAGACCATTCCTCCATACAACTTCTTCAGGGTCTGAGGTCCACGTTTGTGGACTCTCCTCTGCAGCCCATCTCACAGATGTTCTGTGGAGTTTAGGTCAGGTGACTGGGATAGCCATGGCTGAACCGTTATTTTTTGATGTCTGAACCATTCTTGGGTTGATCTGTTGGAAGGTCCAACCATGACCCATTTTAAGCTTACTGACAGAGGCTTTTAGATTTTCATCCAGTATCTGCTGGTATTTGATGGAGTCTAAGTAACCATGTCTTTTAACAAGATGTCCAGGACCTTTGGAAGAAGAACAGCCCCACAGCATCGGAGATCCACCACCAAACTTCACAGTGGGGGTGAGGTGCTTTTCACTAAGGCTTTCTTTCTGGCCGTCACATCCATCTTAGATGTTTGTTGCCAAAAAGCTCTACTTTGGTGTCATCTGACCTCTGACCTTGTCAACTGAAAGTCCCAGTGGTGTTTGACTAACTGTAGGAGCTTTACTTTACGTGTGGATGACAGCGGAGGCTTTTTTCATGCTGCCCTACCAAACAGTTGGTGTTGGTGTAGGTGCCATCTGATGGTGGTTAGCTAATTAACCTTTTCAATTCTCGAGCTGTCATCCATGGAGAGTCTTCTGCCAGTCGAACTATCCCCCTCACATAGTGTGGGGCCAGTTTGCAGACATGTCCTCTTCCTGGCTGATTTTTAACATCTCCAGTCTCTTTAAACTTCTTCATCATTAGTCTAACTGTTGAAACTGACATCTTGAACTGTTGAGATTTTCTTGTACCCGTTGCCAGATTTGTGCAGCTCTACAACGTTTCTTCTCACAACCTTGTTGTGTTCTCTGGTCCTTCCTCTGGTCTAGTCCAAGTTCTCTGACCTAAAGAGCTACTGTACCACTGAATTGCTGAAAAAGTTTGTACTCGTTCTGATAGAAAGGTTACCCAACACCAAGTGCATCACTGAGATAATGGCTTGACTGGGTCGTCTAAGTGGTTCTGTCAGCTGCATGTTCTTGCTGCGTTTTAAGGTAAGGTACCACATGGTCTAGGAGTCGGGTCATGAAACGACTATTGCTTTCTGGCTCAAGGACATAATGGGAAGATGGGGCCGCCTTGTTAGAGGTTTGAGGTCTCCGAGTTCTGTCTAATTTAATCTTAATAACAAGCTCTCATGTCTTTTATTTCTGCTATTCCCTCCTGTAATAGTTCCCAAACCTCCTAACTGGACTGTGCTGATCGCTGTGGTTTGCTCCATTGGAGGTTTTGCTCTGCTGGTTTTGCTCATCCTGGCAATCTTCTTCTGCTGCAAACGCAGAAAAGCGAAACGTAAGGCCCTAATTACAACATGTTCCGTTAGAACTCCAGATGACAAGAAGCAGAGTTGATGCCCCGACTGCTTCTTTATATAAGGGAAAAAAAGTTTCATCTTCAACTGAAAAAAAATGTTATATGATATTAACTTCATTTATCCCCCCCAGAATCTAACTATCAAGATGAGATGAGGTAAGATATGATTAAAAATATCAAATAACTACCACCTCATGTTCCTGCGCTCAGTAACATGATGTCATTGGTGTTTGTGGCGCAGGAGGGTGAGGCCTCCCAGCGAGATCAGCGCCGTCAGTGCAGCCTATGAGAGACAAAGTCAGGCCAACCCAGCATACCTGCCAGAGAGTGAAAAAGGTAAAACTGATGATGTCACAAAGTGTGGAAGGCGAGAGTGGTCATGGCGGCGCGGATTTATTCAAAGGTGTCGTGTGTTAAATCTTACACACGACTACATTTTTTTTTTACATTAGCTTAGAAGGATGAAACCCTGATGGAGCCGTCCAATTATATACTCTGGAACAGACAAGCTGAACTCCCGCTCTAGACATGACCTTTCATGTTTTTGGGCCAAAGTTGAAACGCTTCACCTGTAAAAACCAACAAAGTAGAAGAACAATATGATGAAGAAGTTGTTGCTGGATAACAGATTTGTGTTGTATATGTGTTTGTATAGTTTGAAAACCCAAATTTTGACAAAACGGAGGCTCATACAGTACATATTAACTAGGCCTACACGGTCGATCTGGACAGTATGGGTGCATCGCTGAAAAGCCCCCAATCTACTGCGTTTTACAAGCAATCCCTCTGATTGAACTTATCCAGACAACAACAACCCAGTTTTTTGTTAAAAAGTGACCCCCCCACTAGTGGCTAAGATATCACTATTAGTATAAAATAGGGTCAATACAAGATATGATTCTCAGAGTCGATTCATATGTAGTAAAGTTGGACTAAATTGGTCGGAAATATACAACCAACCTTTTCCAAAATCCATCCAGTTCTTCCTCGCTCTGAAGTCTATGGGGTCATACAATTTGAAAATGAACCATGAAACAGTTTGTGAGTTGTTGGATCAAAACCAAGGATCCGTGGCGGACATGGGTGATGATTCAGAGTATAAAACCTTGCCATCAAGTAAAGGAAACAGGAACACCCAACTCGTGAAACCATTGAGGGTGCAAGTGTGGGCTGTGAGGGAAGCCAACCCCTGACTTAAGCATTTCCTCCTTTGCGGTGCGTTGCAACCGGTTCTGGGTCAATGCAAGCTTTACTGTCTGCCTTTCTCTGAGTTGAATCCCCCGGGTTGAATAAGGCTCTCCTGCAGGCTCTACTACAGCAACTTCTGTAGATTGGACAATATGCTATTGTATAAATATGGGGAATTTACACCAGGGAAAAAAATCAATAAAATAAATCTGATGCAGTGTAGTGTCACCAAATTCTGATGAGAATGAGACTGTAGTTTCGTTGTGTTCCTTACTGATACCCCTAGTTCAAAGCCAGAGCCTGACTTAGCACCAGTTCTTTTCTTTTCACCAGCCTAAGCACCAGCTCCTGGGTCTCAAAACTGTGCCAGACAAGCATCAGCTCTTTGCTGGTCCAAGAACCGATTACGTTATGTGGTGACCTAATGGCGTGGCTGTGACTTGGCTTCTTGCCAATGGAATAGCAAACAGGTTCTTAGGAGGTGCGCGAGTTGAACCAACTAAGCACTGGCACTAGCAGCAACACCGATCTAGCAGCAGGTTATTTTTGGTGGAAAAGGGGTCTCGGGTCAAATTGGCCCAAATCCAACTTTTTTGCCCATATACATATCGGATTTTTTATGACAGTCTGAACAGCAACAATCCGATTTTTTCATATCGGACCCAGGCCACCTTCAAATGTGGTACTAAATCGGATACATAGCTTATGTTTTTCAAAGCGACCTCGGTCTGAACGGTCATGTCGCATTTCATCCAACTTTTACGTCATTGAACTGAGATAGACGTCACAATTCTGCGCCGGAGGAGGCGAGACGCGACAAATTCAAATGTAAATAACTTCAAAATTGATACACACACGCTGACATGTGTCACATCCATATTTACTTCCGTAAAGACAGCGTGCTGCGTGTCATGCTTCGTATTCTTCTGCCCATGCGGGTCAATTCAGGGCCGTAGACTGTTCACACTGGAGTCTGATGGCGGTCGCATTTAAATTATAATGTGAAAAACCACGCAAAAAAATCTTATCTCAGCAAAAACTCGGCATTGAGCATTAAGAGCTGCAGTGTGAACGTGGCCTAAGACATAAAAATAGATGTTGTTTCTGTTTTAATTACATTTCCCTCAAGACTAACTGAAGTTTGATGAAGTGAAAGTCTTTCCAAATTTACTGAAGTTTTCGGTTCTGGTGAACAAGATTTTAAGATAATTCAGTTGTTATCACAAGATATCAGAACCCCTTTCATGTCGTCACCGAGAACATAATAGTTATGGGAAAAAATTATTTCTTTGCAATTATATTCCCTTGGGGACATTTATTAATTTAATATCTTAGCGACTCTTAATTTACCATGAAATGACAAATCGTTTGGTCAAGCATAGTTTTAAACAGAATTTTATTTTTTTTAGATTAATTAGACTCATAAAATTATTTCATGATGAACTTTTGTATTTCATAGAAAAAAGTCAGTTTTAATTGGTTTGGCCCAACCTTTGTGCGAAGCATGGTTTTAAAAAACTATTTGACCCTTTATAGGCTGTTTTTGGTTGTATTAAGTTACATAATTGTGTTAAGTAAGTACTTCCTAAAGTATGTATAAGCCCTTACTCTTTAGCATATACATGCTGCCACTGGATCATATTATAAACAGGTTCAGTCAGATTTTCAATATGAAATAGGGACTCAAAATGAGCTCAACCAAACAGTTGAGCAGGACATTAAATAAAATAATTGCCACCCTGACCACTCTCAGCTTCCATCTTCATGCTATGCCTAGCCTACATCTAGGACTGACAGGGTAAAGCTATAACATCACACTGCTGTCTCTCCTCTCTGTTGACAGATGTCGCTCCCAGTGAACACTCCAATGATTTTCAGGTAGAGTCATTTAATCTTATACAATGATGATAAACAGAAATTGTTGGCAGCCGTTGGTTTGGATGGATCTGTTTCAGTCAGAACAAAGAGGCCCCTCTGTGAAACCGCTGATGAATAATTTGCATGATAGAAACCTTCTCTGGCTGAACTAATGCTGTGTTCACCCTGACTGCGGAACAACTACAGGACCGGATGTGTTGAAGCAGGTCCACGTTCGGGGAAGGAGTAATTGTTATTATGTGCACCGTTCATAACGTTTTCAGTTAAGATGAAGGTGAAAGGAAACTCGCCACAGTCTGAGAGAGTTCTCAGCTCCTGCAGCTATGCAGGAAAACTCACAGGAAAAGGACATGAAAACCAGCTGTGGGGATGTAAAAGCAGAATATGACTGACTGTAACATCTTGTTTGTCCTGACTGTTCTTTGACCATCACTGCTGACCTAATGACTGGAGGTCGATGGTAGGGAAGGGTAAAAATACTCCAATATGTTTGGGCTCCTTGTGACCTATTCTCTGGACCAAGACTTTATCCATCTTTTATTGGTTGAAACATTGCGTCTCAATTAAAAGTTTACAAATATAGCAAAAAAAAAGGACAGAACAATTTCCACAGTCACAGAACGGGCTCTCTGCCAGTACAACTAGTGTCGGACCAGAACAAAACACAAGCATGATGACGGGGCTCAAGCACCTTTTCGACATATTGGCGTACCTCTAGCGTCTCTGTGGAATAATGATTTGACTTTAGTGTCTCTGACATAATGAAGGGGCTTTAGTGCCTCTCTTACAAAAGTGGGTGGATTTAGAGATCCTGTGACTAAATGACGTGGCTATAGTGCCTCTGCGACATTATAACATGACATTAGTGCCTCTTTGACATAATCACGTGTCTCTAGTGTCTCTGTGACATAATAATGTGACTCTAGTGCTTCTGTGATTTAATGATGTGGCTCTAGTGCCTCTGTGATATAATGACTTGGGTATACTGCCTCCTTGGCATGACTAGCGGCTCTACTGCCTCTGTGACATTATAACATGACATTAGTGCCTCTTTGACATAATCACGTGTCTCTAGTTAATAATAAAGATGTGGGTTTAGTGCCTCGGCAACAAAGTGACGTGGCTCTTGCGCCTCTGTGACATAATGAGGTGGCCCTAGTGCCTCTGTCATCCTCCATACATATTTAATCGAGATGTCACTTTACTTCCAGGTTCTTATGAATTAATAAATTACCAACTTAGTTTATTATTTATCCCTAATCCTAAGAATGTCAATGATTTTACTGTCATTTATCAGACAAGCTACATTTGGATAATTCATTGTTTGATCATTCAGTTAATTTAAGTTATAAATGAGGCCCAGGTGCAGCCCTCATTTAATGAGGATTGCTTTTTCACTGGAGATCTATAGTTCGATGAAAGTTTATTTTGAAATCAACCCAACATATGAATCCGTATTAGTGTTAGATTTATTAATCAAGTCTTTCACGTTTATAGCTGCCTGTTGTCGTGAACAGTAACCACGTGGAGAACAGCGACAGAGGAACCTACGACACGGTGGTTGAATCAGGCTTCCGGAAGCACAGACATGTCACCATTGTGTGAGGAAGAACAGGACGTTTGGAAAGTGTTTCCCAGGAACTTGTTCAGCACCTCGTAAATTTATTTTGACTTCTGAAGATAGGAGACATGGAAGATGGACGTGGACTGAATGGACCTGGATCCGAGGTGATGTACCGCTGAAACCAGTTCACAGAGGAGACAAGTGTTATTTATCAGAATGCACTCCAATCAGCCGTAACATTATGACCACTGGTTATGGTATAGTCAGTGAAATGTCAAATTTCCCCCAGCTTTCCTCCTTTTGGAGAAAAGCTGTGCTGGTAGAGAAGGAATAACAGCTTAATTATTAGGGACCTGAACCCACCATCCAACTGGTTGGACAGATTGGTGGCCAGTTGGTCATTATTTTACGGATTCATGATCATATTTTGTAAATAATGGAAAATATTAAATTCAGAAAAATTATAGTCAGTCCTCACATCTTTAATATGTCAGAAATCCTATTAATCGAATAGGACTTCCTCTATAACTATGGTCAATGCTTCTTCCTCAGTCCTTCCTATTGGATCTGTGGTGTCCCAAAGGGCTCTGTGTTTGGCCCCCTTCTACTTACATCTACTTCTGCCACTGGGTTATATCATAAACAGGCAAATTTCAATAAAAAACATTAACCCAAAATTTGCTCAACCAAACTGAAATAAATATGTATTTCTATTCTCTTCAGATTTTTTCTTTTATACAGAAAATTATATAACATCATTATTTTACAGTTATACTATGAAAAAACAAACAACACAATACATTTCGCTCTTTAATAACTATTGCATCAAATTTGACGGAAATACCACAAAGTACACGTTATTCTACACAGTGTTTGTGGGTCCGGACCAGGAGGACATGTTTCACCGTTGGATAGATAGTGGACCCAAAATATGGCAAAAATGGGATTCTGACTCCAGAGAGGGATTTTGGCAGCGAAATACCACCTATGTCAACTAGAGGGAGCTATATATAAACAATAAAACCCTTGGTTGCAACTTAAATTATTATTTTTTTTCCTAATATAGCATTGTGAACAAAAATGAAAATGAAACTAGGTAGAAGTGCGACTATGAGCCTGTTTGGAAGCACTGAGTTTTGTACATATTGTGGTCTGCAGTGGTCAACTGAAAGACAACTGGTTTGAAAAACATGATTTAATTTTTTATTTTTAACTTTGTCAAACTACTATTAAATACATTTATTTCAAAACTGATTGAAAGTCATTTATATTTTCAGATCCCACAGCAGTGGCAACTCATGTACAACATCTGCTCCGTTGTTTATACTAGATATATTTAGGAAGCTGTACAGTAGATTCATTTTGTACATTTTGAAACTGTTGTGTGAATGACGGCTCCACTGTGATTGTATCCCGTTTACTGATTAATGATTCATTAATTCAGTGTCTTCCTGGATGCTTTGTGAAATAAATTTGTAGGTAAAACATCCTGAACTACTTCTGTGATTATTTATTTGTGTTGAAATTCTATTTATGATGGAATGAATGGCCGTGATTTTTAGCGTTCATTGTCCTGCCCTGGTTTGATTCTGTCGGCCAATCAGAGGCGATGTTTCTAAGGCCAGCATTTCTTCCCCTGCAGTAAATCTAAGTCCTCCCCACCCCACACCCACTAGTGGAAACTGTTGAGCAGTGGTGTCGAACCTATTCACAGAGGGGGTCAACATTAAAAATGGAGACCACATCATGGGCCGAACAGGACTCAATCTGTCCTGATCTGTTTAATGTCTCCCTCTCTATCAGCAGTTCCACACAATAATCTACGATGGGAAGTTTTATTCAAAGGTACCAACAACAGACATTTTTTTTTTCAAGCTACATATTACATCTAAAACCAATAGGGTTTTAATTAACAGTATCAACAAAAAGGATGTTTAAAGGAGCCTTGGTAAATGACTGGTCTGATTTATCTGCCCTCTGTCCCAAAAAATCAGTAAGAGTAGACTGCTGCTCCTAGTATCTGTTCCTGCAGTCAGGAGCAGCTGCTCCTCAGAAAACAGTCAGGTATAAAACAGCCTCCGGATGCATTTCACATTAAATACAAGAAACTTCATCTCCTCTAAGGAAAAGTTTATTCGAGTGGCTGGATGAACGCTGATAGCTGACACAGAGGAGCGGGAGGAAACGCTGGCGCTCTTGATTTACTGACAGGCTATTGCAGTGCATTCTGGGATTTGTAGTATATGTGGTTCTTGTGCTGTATACCAGCGGTAGTTTGTGGCAAGTGCTCTAGAGGGAAATGCAAGATCTGTTTAGATGATAGTTTGAGAATTATCTGTCATGCATAATTATATCCTTGAAATGTCTGGGATAGCATCCGCCGCCGATCTTTTATGTTAACATGACAACTCAAAGAACTTTTTAGTGTATAATTTTCACATTTTATACCCACATAGACCTTAGTTTGAAGAATTTGAATGATTTTGGGAAAGGTCGGTTGTATGTGTCTTACACTAGGATGATTTTTATCTCCAAAAGTTTTTGGGTCATAATTTCTCAACCCTTGTCCCGATTTACACTAATAGTTCATAAGCTATGCATTAGCGGGAGCTTTTTTCTATGAATACACCCTTGCTGTAGGACGACAGCGTAGGACTAGTTGTTCCAGCCAGCACCGGTGACATTATTGGATATTCAGACACAAACATATAGCTTTGTTTTGTTGCTCCTGGTGAGGTGAGCCTTGTTCATGATGACCTTTCCTCCGTTCCCAATGTTCCTGTTTTTATGAATACTAATCTTCTTTCAATGCTTTATTTAATTGATTATAATGTCATTGCTGTGTGTGTCTGAATTTGCATATTTGTGTTTGTGCATGTATGTATTTGCGGGGTAGGGTTATTGTTTTTATTTTGTAATTGCACTTTGTGTCACATTTCATTTCCATTAAAACTGCTATAGAAATACAGGCTGATTGATTGATTGATTGATTGATTGATAAGAAACCAAGGTGATACAATAGTTTCAAACCTTTTAAATGCTATGAAAGGTTCCTTAAATACAGACTTATCTTAAACTTTTACCTCATGAAGAATTCACTTCAGCTTGATTTGTTCTTTAATGTACATTCTAATCTATTTCACTGTCCCAATACTTTCATTACATGTATTTTATTACATCAAAGTAGTTCTGATAGCATATTATGAAATATTTGATTTGATTATTGAATTTAATAACCCTTTAATGTCATTGCCAAGAAAAAAAAAAGTTTATTTTGTGAATTTGTGTGAATTAATTAATTTAATATCGCAGACACTCTAAATGTACCATAAAATGACAATTTTTTTGGTCAAGGAAGTAAACTTATTGAATGATATTATTTTGTATTTAACAGAAACTATTGAAGTAGCTCAACCGTCTGGTAAAGCGTGTTTTTAAAAATTATCTGACTTTTCTTTTTATTGTAATAAGTTGCATAATTCTGTTGAGTAGGTCCTAACATGCTTTAATGTGCTATAAAAAAAAAAGAAAATACTAATAATGAATATGACTTTCTCAATTGTCCTTGGCAATAACTTGCATCCTCCTTGGTGGCCCCTTTGACCAGTGGTGTCCCCCAAGGCTTCATCCTCGGCCCCTTACTTTAAGCATATACATGCTGCTTCTGGGTCATATTATAAAAAGGGCCAGTCACACTTTTGAATAAAAAATAGTGGTCAAGATGATAATTTGCTTAACCAAACAGTTGAGCAGGGCACTAAAGGGTTAACAAAAAGAAAGACGACAAGGTGATATGAAGGATTGTGGATTTAAGAGTTTATAGTTTACTGTTATGCAACTATAACCTTGTCCTCCGAGGTAGCAGGGTGACTTTTGGTTCCCTAGAGTCTCAGGATGTAGAATGGGAGCCATAGCCTTCAGTTCTTAGGCTCCTCTCCTACAGAACCGTCTTCCTGTCCAGTTTACAGAGGTCGACATTCATGTCCTCAAAATGGACGTGAGTGAAGCTACATAACATGAGGTTAAAGAGTTAAAGGGACAGTTCAGCCCTAAATCAGACATACTTGTTTCCCTGCTGCCTGTAGTACTATGGACACATCTGCAGTGTGAGGTTTGGAGATATTGGCATCGCTCTCCTTTATATCAGGAATATTGATGTGGAAAAACTGTAACAAAGTCTCTGACCTGAATACAAGATAGTCACAAACGTTGTTATGAGCCGTTTCCTGCAGGACACAGCCTTCCAGACTGGAAGAGAACAAATTATCGTCAGGGGATTTGAGAACAGAGATGATTTACAGAGACTCTGACAAGGACGGAGAGTCCGAGGACGAGACGGAACGACAGGCATGGACAGGACAGAGATGAAGAGGGGGAGAGTCCGGCTTTGGCGGGCAGGAAGAACCAGAATATTCTCACTTCTTTCACGTTATTTCAATGAATTGAGAAATTATGGCCTGAAAACTTTCCGGGATAAAGCTCCCCTTAGTGTCGGAAATTTATGACCGACCTTTTCCAAAATCACTCCATTTCTTCCTCACACTAAGGGTATAAAATTTGACAGGTGATTCTTAAAGACCATCATGGGCTACAAAAACATGGTACAGTCTGAGCCCTTTGAAGATAAGATGCACTATGTGGCCATGATGAAGTAGCAAGGACAAAACCCACCCTGAGCTCCAGAATCCGATCAGGACAGGTCAGTAATGGCATTTCTTACCGAGGATCGATGAGGTGGTGACATGATGCTCAGTGTGCCGTGGAGGAGAGGTCCACAGAATCAGCTAATTAGAGGGCTTTAATTAATTCATGATCTTCTTCCAGTAGCCGCTGCTGGTCCGAGTTGAGAGTCGGCCTCAAGGTTATCTGTTTGTGGAGGAACGCTTCGAGTTTTGAGGTCAACCAGGGACCACTCAGCAGATCCATGATTCCTGGAGTTCATCCTTTGAATGCTCTCCAACTAACATAAAAACTGCTCTTGAATATCTGTGATTATTGATGATTTAATGGATGTAAAAACAGTCGATTAGTGCACAAGGTTGAAATCATTTATTTTCTTTCACCATATTGCTTATATTGTATATTTTTTATCAATCATATGTCGTTAGTACAACATTGTGGAATAGGTTCTCTGCATACCTCAGATACAAAGTTCAAACCAACAAAGTTTAATAGAAATGGCCTCAGTAGCTTTTGTGTAATAATGAAAATGTGCATGAAGGGATGTGAAAGTTGAGAAAAGCTTCTGGATCCAGCCCTTTATCTGGATCTGCGCCAAAATATTTTATCTTTCTTCCAATCTCTAATAATAACAATGATAATAATAATGATGATCTATACTTCATTTGATCTCATGCAGTCATACAAGTAAGACTTTTCCAGGGTGTTCCCTGTCTATTGCCTAAGTCAGCTGGTGTAGGTTCCAGTCCCTTCAAGATCCCGGACTCTTAAATTACAGATTGGAACAAAATGACCTGAGAACGTTCAGAGAAAAACACAATCATGAACCCTCTGAGGGCTGAATGCTAAATTGGGGAGTCATGGAGGATCTCCGCCCAGAACTGGATCAGGGTATCAATGCGCTCCTGGACAGTCTGTGGTTCTACTTCGAGGCATCTTATGCTCTGATACATAACATCCCAGAGGTTCTCAGGTGGATTCAGGTCCGGAGAACGTGAGGACCAGTCAACGGCATCAATACCTTCACCCTCCAGGACCTTTCTACACACTCGGATCACATTACGCTGGGCATTGTCCAGGACCAGGAGGAACCCAGGGTCCACTGGACAAGTATAAAGTCTGATAGTGGGTCTGAAGATTTCCCCCTGGTTCCAAACAGCAGTCAGGGTACCGTTGGCTAAAATGTGGAGATCTGTGAGATCCTCCGAAGATGTGCCTCCCTAGACCATCACTGACCCACCACCAAACCGGTCCTGCTGGATGATGTTCCAGGCAGCATGACTTTCACCACAACATCTCCAGACTCTTTCAGGTCTGTTACATGAGCTTGGTGTGGAAATGATATCATCTGTGAGGAGAACGAGGCACCAATGAAGAACCTGCCCACTCCGGTGTTCTCTGGTGAACACCAGTCTATCTGCATGGTGCTGGACTGTGAGCCCAATAGCAGCAAACCTTCTTGCAACTGCATGTATGGATGTGTCATCCTGGAGAAGCTGGACCACCTGTGGAACCGGTTGTCACCTTCATTTGCATCATAGCAGGAAAACTTGATTCACAAACGTTACCCTCCACGACCGGACAGATCCACAGCCTAGAAGTTTAATATGATGATTAAGAGGTCTCCTACTATATATGAGCAGTGTGTATCAAAACTAAAACACACATGGTAGGAAGGACAATCATATTGATTAATAGTAAAATCATGTAAAAAATTTCCTGAGCATAATTAATCTTCCACATTCAGCAGCTTGTCATGATCCTGTACCTGATTTAACTTCTCCAGTATTCCTCGATGGAATACCATCACCATACTGGCTGCTCACCCCATCCCCCACTCAGTCATCTTAGATGTGTGTGTTCCTGCAGGTGATGTTGTGTAGGTGGACAACAAGTGTTTATATGAGGACACTTGATTGATATTTGATGACCACCGGCTCATGGTTGGCCACTTGTATTGGGACAAACATTGTTTGATGTGATCCATCCACCCTTCCATCCATCCATCCAGTTCATTTCAGCAGCTTGTATCTTTGACCTCATTCTTTCAGTCACTGAGCACATGACCACAGATTACGGTTGGAAGCTGGATCGACTGGCAAATTGAGATGGACCAATACCACGCAATCAGTATTGCTGATGCCACACCCAACCACCTGTCCATCCCATGTTCCATTTTACCATCACTGAAGAACGAGCCACCATGATACTTTCGGATCAACTTCGGTGGATTTCCCTCTCAGGGTTTGGGGTAGAGTTGCTGCCTCTTGTGTCTTAATTACATTTAAAATGGGATGATTTGTGTCGAAACACTTGATAAAAATGTCTCTTTTCTAATGATATACAGAAATGTACTCAAAATCACAGAATCATTCAAATTATAATGATATAGTTATTAGAATGCAAACAGTCAAAAGAGAATTAGCTGAAATGTTTATTTCATGTTAATCATCATAGTGTAGTTCAGCAGTGATTTCATTACTTTCTGTGCATTAGTCCAAACAGCAATACCTAAAAATACTTCCTTATATGCTTTTTATTCCCTGAGGTGTAATGTCTTCAGTGCCGATCAGCAATGCAGATGGGATTCTGGTTTAGACCTCAGCTCATACAGCGTTATAAAAGCCGTCACTATAACAGTTGAAAGACGTGTCTTCAAAGAATCAATACCAAAAATATCAGGTCTAAAGGTGTCAGCTTTATTATCTATAAATGGCTCAGAGATGTAATAAGAGCCGTTTGGCTGTCAGACTGACGGAGAGAGACTCTATTTAAAGGTAACCTGCTGCTGCTTGTCTCTCAGAGACAGAAAACAGCGGAGTGCTTCCTTCATTATTAGTCTCATCCATATGTGTTCAGGAGAGGCTGAGAGGGTTTACAGTTTGCGGATTTGAACCCTCACCTGCTCTGCTCATTGGTTATTTTAAGGTAAGCTCCACCTGAATTAAAAAACTCAAAATAAACATAAAATAGCTCCACCTCTATCAGGTGTTGCATCACCTCGGCATCTATGGACAAGTAAGAGCTCAAAATAATGTATTTTCAGTGTCAGTAACATTGTACCAGTTTACTATGTGTGAATAATCTGCGATAAAACACAAAAGGACTAATATTTCTATCCTTGCCTGATTTTTTTTTTTTAAATAAAAAATGCTCCAATATCATTATATTACAGAAACGACGTAAAACAAAACAATCTCTGAATTCACTCAGAAACTCTTTGACAACCATTGCTTCAAATTTGGAAGAAAAGAACTAGGTAGAAGCCAAATTACACGCTGGTTGGGTAGAAGAGCCTTCATGTTTAGTCACAAAGGAAAGAAAGCTGTTCGACTTTAGACGTTTTCCACGGCACTGTATATGTCCGATCACATTGAACACGCAAACATGCAGTGTCAGAAGTAAAACAACAAGAACAACAATAGAAAACATCAGTGCTCTGCACCGGTGCCCAGAGGGCGTACAGGTGAAGTGGTGATTGAGTCCTGGGCTACTGAGGTGGTATTGCCTGCTATGGCTTTAAAAAAAATAAAAAAGGTTCCTAGACCAGCACCAAAATATCATCTCATCACCCCCAAACCTAATTAAATATAGTCTTTAACCTTTAAATGTCCTCACCAAGAAAAAGAACTGTGGAAAAGTAATTTCTTTGCATTAATTATCTCTTTGGGAAAATTAGTGATTTATTACCTGAAGCACCCTAAATTTACCATGAAATAACATTGTTTGGTCAAGCATTTTTAAAAGATTAAAAGAAAATCAGGCTGATAAAATGATTTCATGATGTAATATTATATTCCATAGAAGATAGTCAGTTTTAATTAGATTGTATGAAAGCATGATATTAGAAATATATTAGATTTTTTTTCTTTGCTGTATCAAATTACATAATTCTGTTTGGAAAGTCCTCACATGCTTTAAAATGCCAAGAAATCCTACTTATCGGATAGGATTTTCTCAATTGCCATGGACAATACCTCCTCCTTTGAGGCCCCTTTCACATCTGGTGTCCCCCAGGGCTCCATCCTTGGTCCCTTACTCTTTAGCAGAACTACTCACCCCACTGACCTCAACAAGATCCCTCCGTTCTAGCCACTCATACCGCCTCCTCCTTCCCCGGACTAAGCTCAGCACCATGGGTGACCGGGCCTTCTGTTTTGCTGCCCCGCGTCTGTGGAATGCCCTCCCTGACCATCTGAGGGCTCCACAGACGACTGACACATTTAAAAAAGGACTTAAAACTTTCCTTTTTAGCAGAACCTATCACTTTAATTAACATTGCTGCTTTGGTCAGGCTTTTATATAGTTATTATTTAATTTTTTTATTGATGCTTTTATCTGCTTTTACTTTGTAGCACTTTGAGATTTGATCCAAATGTAAAGTGCATTATAAATGAAATGTATTATTATTATTATTATTATTGGCATACACATGCTGCCACTTGGTCATTTTATAAACAGCTTCAGTCATTATTTCAGTAAAAAATAATAATGAGTCATTATAATCAACTGTTTGGTTGAGCAGGACATTAAAGGGTTAAATGTGTTGCATGTTCAATTTTTTTTTTATTACATAAAAAAATGTATTTTAAAGGTTTATATTCAATATATGAACCTTCAATCCTACAAGATATTAGTTTCCCTGGTGGGAAACATGTCTTGATAAAGGAATAAAAAAATATATCGCAACAACATTAGAAAGTACGGACATAAACCACCAGAGAAGGATGAACAAAAATAACCAAACAATCCTGGTGGGTGGGGAACAAGGCAAACCGGGGACCTTTTGAGGAACCAGTCTCCTCATGACTGTCGTCCTGGTAACGCCCGCAGCATTCATTCAGTCACTGTGACCAATAAAACATGAAGAAAAATACCCTTTCCTGTCTGTGCGCTAACATATTTCAGATTTCCTGCTAATAAACCTCACAGCCTTCACAAGCTTCGTCTCCACGGACACTTTTATTCATTCCAATGGAAGATTTTGGATGATTATCTTTGAGGATGTGGTGTTTACCCGCACCGACACGTTTAGTCACAACAGTAACATGATTTTTAAGGAGATTGGCTTCTATATTGTGAATAAAGTAGTTTTCAAGCATAACAGTTCGATAGTAACTCAGGTTTACTCCTACTGGAGGTAATTAATGGTGGAAGGTGAGCACAATAAAAGCCTTATACCTCAGATATACACCCCTCGGTTCTTCAGTGGTATTAAAATAAAACCTTTTGGTGTAGTAACGTCACATTGTTCAATAGAGAGGTTTTAAATATCATATTTTCACCTGTGCTGTAAGATGACAGCTGGGATAACATTGAGAGTAAATTAAAATAGAATAAGCTGTATGAAGAGTTGATGTCTCCTCGTGCTGAGATTGCTCTCTCAGTGCGCTGATCAGAGACACTGAAGTGGAACATGCATGAGAATGAGGGCAGATGAACAGTTCCAGAATATTTGAGTTATACTGAGAGAATTTGTTGGATTTTTTGGTAAATTAAATAGTTGGCAATAAATTAAAAATGAATAGATTAATCAATCAATCAATCAATCTTTATTTATATAGCGCCAATTCACAACAAAAGTTGTCTCGAGGTGTTTTCCAGAAAGAGCAGGTCTAGACCAGACTCTTTATATAATTATCTACAGGACCCAACAAATTCCTCCTTGAGCAGCACTTGGCGACAACGGCGAGAAAAAACTGCCCTTTAACGGGCAGAAACCTCGAGCAGATCCAAGACTCAGGGTGGACGGCCTACTGCCATGACCGGTCGGGTTTTAATCTGTTTGAAATTGTACCAAAAAGGTGATATTGATTCTGATCACAGTAATGTCTACGTTGGGTACTTATGGCGTTGGCGTATGTTTGCGCTCTCTGAGTACTTTTTCTAATTTTACTTAGGAATGCATAACTAAATGCAAGTTAATTATTTCATAATATTTCAAATTAATAATTCATGATTCATGTGTCAATTCAATCATTCTAAATATTATATTTAGAATTTCATAACACAAAACATCTGAACATGGCTCCAACAGAAGTCGGCACCTGGAAATGGTTGCTGACCTCGTCATGTATCTGGGTTTTCATGGGGAATCTTATTCTTTTAATTTTACTTTGGATTATATTGAAGCTAATGTTTACCTTTCTGGTATGTTTACCACATAACATGACCATCTTAACCAACTTAATGTTATCTAACGTCTGATAGAAGAGCTAACGTTACTCCTGGAAGTTAATTTAAAGTGTTGGACATATATTTCTGTCCTTCAAAGGTCCGGTCCACTTTAATAGTTACCTCCAACAAAGAGGTTATGTTTTCACTCCTGTGCGCTTGACTTTTTCTCTGTTTATATTTTTGTATGTGGAGCTGGGGGCTCACTTTCAAGAGTTCTTTTGATTCCTTTCATGTTCTTTTGGGCTTGAGCAGGGGGCTCAGGGGGCTGAACAGAGACGCCGAAGTGGAAGGCTCAGGAGACGAGCGGCTACAGAGTATTTGAGATGTACTCAGAGTTTGTTCGAGTTGTCCGTAGATTTAGAGGCTGGCAATAATTCAGACTTTAACTGAGAAATCTGCTTGAATTTTTCGTAACCCTGGGTTACTGTTGAGCCTTGGTGGAGGTTTGCGCTGCCTGAGTGCTTTCTAGTTTGAGAGTTTTTGTTTTCCCATAATTCTCTTCAGACGACGCACAGCAGTGAGGACGCCTGCAGAAGACACCATTTTTCTCCACCAAACCAAGAAACCATTAGGGACAGCATGGATCACATCTCACGTGAACACGTTTTATTTGCCTATCCATCTACCTCCAGTCGTCTCCAGTAGATCCACTCAGCCTTGCAGCGAGTCCACATCTATCCTCTTCTTATCTTTCACCGATCCATTAATGACTCCTCCGCTCAATGTGCTGCAAATGAAAATGTGTCTGAGCAGTTTAAAGAGTCCAGTGATTGCCTCCTAGCCTCTGAATCCTGCCTGCAGCACCCATGACTCAGTGCGCGTGTGGGTGTGTGTGTGTGTGTGTGTGTGTGTGTGTGTAGATGTCAGCCTTGCTCCAGAACTGAATCGTAAGATATATTTATTTGAAACAGCGTGAGCAGTATTTCAGTCTCACTATCAGGCTGACTAATAATACGACTTAGTCACAGCTGAAATCTCCTCCCAGAAAAAGATGAATTTGTTAATTATGGCCAGATTTATAATGCAGTCCAAAAAAATAAACTCATCTAGTCACCCTTTAGTGGGGATAATTACATCTATCAAACAGAGGACATTTATTCTTTTATGGTCAGGATTAAGGGGTGGACCGATTTTTATTTCATGACGTCAGATTATTCCCAGGAAACCATCTGGTCGACCTTCTTGAGGTCATTTTCTCTTCATATTCCTTAAAAACCCAGGTTAAATTCATGATTCATCCACTCGCATTTGCTTTACATCCCAACAGCGTCATTTGGAGGTGAGCTTTTGTTAAAGACGACACCAGTTGAATCCATCACAGATGAACAGGAGAATTTACGAGCTGTGTGGCTACATCTGCAGAAGTTGTAAAAAAAAATCCATCCATCACCTTTTGGTTAAGTTTGGACATCACAAAGAGTCACATGAATGACGACACTTAAATCTTTATTACCTACAACATAGACATGGTTTATTTAGCTTTTGTGGAATGAACATTATTTAGGTTTGTTAACAAGCACATTTAGATAACTTGTGTATATACAAATTATGTTAAAGTTGTATTAACTTCTTTTGTTTTACAGCTGTGCGAAAGTCCCTGCTCCAAAATCCGACTGTGTTTCCTCGTGCCTGTCAGCTCGGTCACTCACACCAGCCCATAAAAACAGTAAAACAAAAAGGCCTGGATCAGACGGGAATATTGGCACCATCAGCAAGAAGGCAAAGCTCTCATTTTACAAATTGATGGACGTTCCAACACTCACCTACGGTCCACAGGACTGGGTACTGACCGAAAGAAAGATGCTGGAGATTCAAGCAGCTGAAGCGGACTTAATTCGTTGGGGGATGGAAGGGCTCGGTCTTGGAGATAGTGGAGAAGCTCAGACATCCAGAGGGGGTTCCGAGTGGAGCCGCTGCTCCTTCACGTCGAATGGATCTATGCTGCGAGAGGTTTAGACAGCCGGGGGATCTCCCATGATGCTTTGAGATTCTCTCTCTTCCTCTTTCACTCTGCCTCTTGATACATCCCTCTCACTTTAATGCATGTTACTGGATTATTGCTTGTTACTAATTTTACTTCTTCCCAGGAGTCTTTGTGCTTTTTCAACCTGCAGGGGATTCATGGATGGAGGCGGCTGCTGTGGGCCTGCTTGATTACAATATGATCATGCTGGTGATAACGTTTATTATTATTGTTATTATTATTATTATTATGGTATAGTATTATCCTATAAGCTATTGCTAAATGTTATGATACTATCATTATTATAACTATTATCAAGTTATTCTCCAGGTAATTCTGCAAGTGGATTACTATAGCTGACATCATTGCTGTGTTTCCCCCCCCATCTCTCTCTTTCGCTCTCGCTCTCGCTCTCTCTCCTTCTATGTTTTTTCAGAGCATGGCAGTAGACCGTCCACCCTGTGTCCTGGATCTGCTCAAGGTTTCGGCCTGTTAAAAACCATTTTTTTCTAGCCACTGTCGCCAAGTGCTTGCTCACGGACATTTTGTTCGTTCTCTTTATGATTACTAAATAAAGGGTTCGGCCTAGACCTGCTCTTTATTGGAAAATCACCTTGAGAGAACAGTTGTTGTGAATTGGCGTTATATAAATAAAGATTGATTTGATTTGGATTTGATTTGGAGCCAGTTTAGATAATTCCGGTATCTTATTAGGATGCCTCCATGGCGCCCCTCTTTGGAGGTTTTCCAGGCACATTAATGTGGGAGGAGACCCCAGGTTAGATCCAGCTGGAGGGACTACATATCTCATCTGACCTGGAGACTCCTGGGGATGAGCCGGAGAGACTCGGAAATACCCCGCTTGACCTGCTGACCCCATATAAGCAGATGAGGATGGATGGATGGATGGAAAATGCCAAATTTAGATATCTATTTAGCAGCCAGTAATTTGAAGAGCTATTTTCAGCTTTGGGAGGAACCTGAGCGTCGTTCATTCTGAAGAGACGATACCTGCAGACAGTTTTACAGCATCTTCGGTCTAGAACTCATGACAGCATGTTATATGGCTTAGTAATAAAATATAGATCTGACAGTTTTATGACATAGGTTCAGATCCAGACAAGGGAAATATCCCATTTGCGTATCAGAACTGTAACGTCTCTGCCTCTTTGTGAAGATCCAGAATTTCCTTTTAAAATACCGAACAAGTTGGAGCCACTTTTGTAAGTTTGTGCAGCATCATACCCAAACCTGATAGAAGGTTACACACATCTGTTACCAGTTAAAGGCAGAGGGAGCTTCAGAGAGGCGGAGCTCGGCATTTACACATTAAGAGCCAGAGCAGCATCAAAATACAAAAACCCCCTCCTACAATAAGGCTAAACATTCATCTATTCATGCTTTTGTCAAGAATTAATTAAAATAAGCATTAAACATTAATTTGCTTGCAGTGGGAACTGAGAATATTTGAATAGAATTCCTACAACACGACGATGCTGCAACCTCCTAGTGGAACATTAATTAAACAATAATAGACAGGGTGTGCTCATTTAAACATAAAAAAAAAGACACATAAGTCATTAATTATATGTTAAATCTCTAATGATATCTTGAGCTCCAAACTTCACTTAAGTAAAGCTCGAGAAGAACCGGAAAAAGCTGATGAGATTCGGTGTCTGTGGGGAATCTGAAGAAAATCAATGCTCAGAGTGATGCCTGATCAATTTGTCCCCATATGTGGGTCCCGAGGGACAGCGGAACCCAGGGCCCTCTGATTAAAATGTGGCACATTTAGAGAATGCCGAAGTCCGCTTGATTAATGACTCTTCACTAACTCACACATGAACAAGTGTGGAGAGATGAGGGGGGTCCTCCACTGAATCGATGAAAGCATTTAGGGCGACCTGAGCTGGATTTGGTGAGAAAAAGGTACCTGGATGGACGCTGCATCTCACGCCGTAGCAGGGGTTTTCATGGATTGTGGTTACAAATATTGGTACGCACTGCAACTTAAGAAAACATACAAATAGATAAAGCACAAGCAAACAAAATAAATAATAGTAATAATTGCGAGCAAAAGCCAGAACACAACACATTGTGTTTATGAAAGAGTCTTTAAAATTGATGCATCCCCGCTCGTCATTATCACGTTTATTTATAGTCTTCACAATGATGATTAATGCTTTATTCTAAGTCACTCGGAAGTTAATCAAAGGGAGCAGGGCTAATCAAAATATCGTGAAATGTTTGTGTATTATATCTGTTCTATTCACCAAATTAAGCATTAAAAAAGTGCGTCGTGGGTTCGGTCACTTTAAAGTGTCCTTCGTAAACACTTCGGCCCTCTTGCGTCTTTTGCAGATCGTTTTTTCTTAATGTGTGACGTTGTGTTTTTTACAGCTTGCGTGTGTTGTCGACTTGATGAAGATGTTTTTCTTTATTGGCTGGTGCTTTATTAATTTGTATGTTTTTTCTTAAGTTGCAGTACGTTTGCCCTCAGTCGGCCACCGTACGTTGAGCAAATAGAACTTTAAGTAGGTTTTACTCATAATGATAATCAGGCCCACTCTGTTGTCCCCACGACTCCAAGGGTACATTCCCGAATCTCCTGTGTTGTACAAGCCACTCCCCTCATTGAACTCCTCAAATGAAATGTGAAGTTATATTTGAAAAACAGTGTTTTTGATTAAAAAAAAAAAAAGAAGATCCTCCAGCTAGCGAGTTAAAATATTAACTATTAGAGGAAAATGTGATCTCCTTATTCATATGCACCAGATTTGGACTAAATCGGACCAACGGTTAGGAAGTTAAATCCAAAAAACAAAATTTTTCGTAAGTAAAAGTTCCCTCTAGTGAGCAGAATCTGATCCATTCGGGTTAAAACACGACATATAAAAGATAAATCTCTCAAATCGATTAATATGTATCAATTTTGGATTACATCAGTTGAGAAATGAACGCCCCTGACTTTTGGAGATAAAGCACCCGCCAGTGTCGGAAATATACAACCGATCTTTCCCCAAATCAAACCAGTTCTTCCTCTCACTGGGTATATGAGGGTGTTAAAAGTTGAAAATGAACCATAAAATAGTTTTGGAGTTATCATGTTATCATGAAAGATCTGGCAGTAGCGATCATGATTCCCATATATCCATGACTTTTCGGGGACATAATTAAAAGTCATTGAGTGGAATGGTGGGTTATGGGTAAATACTTCACAGTCGTTCCTTGGTGTTTTGGTGACAGGCCCACTACAGCTCCATACAGCTCATCAGTGATGCCTGGCATCAGCGGTCGCTTTAACCCTCCTCCTCCTGCTGATGACCATCTTGACCATCTTTTGATCACCTGCTGGTAGGCTTCTTCACAGACTCCAGCTACCTGGTCTTCAGGAGGGCAATGTCCTTCTTTTTGAAGATAAGCTTCCTTCGTGTGGTGACTGGCCTCGACTTTAGAGATAGGCTGAGGAGCACAATCATCGGGAGTGGAGCAGCTGCTCTTTCACGTCAAAATGAGTCAAATGAGTTGGTTTGATTCAGATCCAGCAGGGAGGAGACCCCCGGTGGAGCCAGAATTCACTGGAGGGATTACATATCTCATGTAAACACGCCAGGGTCCCAAAGGATGAGCTGGAGAGCTTTGCTGGGGAGAGCAGCTTCTGTTATACCCTGCTTGGCCTGCTTCCACCGCTACTTCGAGCCTGGATTAGCAAATTGGACGACTGGATGCTTTATCCTCTGATTCCTCTGGTGGTTCTGTCAGATCTTTGATGAGCTTTTTGACTCAAAAATCTCAAGTTATGATCCGGCCAAGATTGTTTGTTTTGTTATAATCTTTGGGTCAATGGTCAGTTTCTTGTTCAGTGCAACCCTAATCTTCAATCCTGCTGAGGCCAGACGGCTCCTCTCTTTCCTTTTCAGACGATTATAAGAGTAAATAATTCCTTCCGTATTATTGCAGCTTCAGCTGTTGTTCACAGTAAAACACCGACAGCTGTGAGGGCCAGAGTTTTACCATAAAGCATGTAGAACATGTAAAACAAATTACGGTAAAGGTTTACTGTAACTTCTTTGCAAGGACATGACATAAAATAACGGTAAATTACATTAAATTCAACCGATACATAAATTACAATGTAAAATATAAAAAAATATGTAATAAACACAGGCGTATTTTTAATATCTTGTTCCTGTACACAGTTAGAATTTCGTATGTTAAACTTATGGTTAAAAAAATGTCAAGTGGGAACAGTAAGAGACAATAACATTCTAAACATTAGCCAAAATACATTGAAAAAACATATTTTACAGTCAACATACAAAGTTTTGATACCACAGATTGGTCGTGTTAATGCAATAACTAAAAAAGTATTTCATGGATCAATTTCATATTTTACGCTTCCAAGGAGCTTAGTGTGAGGAAGAACTGGTTTGTTTTCAGAAATATTGGATGTATTTTTCCGACACTAGAGGGAGCTTTATCGCCACAAGTTTTAGAGCCATAATTTCTCAACTGTTGGTCCAATTTATTCCAAATTTAGTGGATATTAAACAATTTGAGGAGAACGGTCTTGTATGATTTACTCTAAAAGATCATATTTTACCAACTAGGGGGAGCTTTTTTTTCCAAAAACACTGTTTTTCAGACATAACATCACATTTTATTCAAGGACTTCAATCAGGGGGCTTGCTTGTACAACGCAGGAGATTGGTGGCTTTTTGGGAGATATACACTTGATGTTTGGAAACAGTGTAGAACTCGTCTTTTCTTTCTGTCTCTTTGAATAGTCGCCATCAAATAATTCTGGTTTTCACTAGATGTCCAGATTATGGTCTGACTCAAGAGACCAGAATTTAACCAGGTACCAACCAGATGAAACATCACCTTCTCAGTGGGACTGCAGGGGCAAATGGCCGGAGGGGAACCAAATTGTGGAGTGGTGGATTCAAAAGTTTCTTGAGAAACACCATCAGCCATAACTTTAAAACCACCTGCACCATATTGCATAGGTCCCCCTTTGATGTCGCTGTGTGTTTCTACCAGAACCAGCGTTAGGTTTCACAGCAGTCTGTGCTACAGTAGCTCCTCTGTAGGATCAGACAACACAGGCCTCCCTTCCCTCCCCACATGCATCAGTGACGCTCGGACGCTCATTTTCAGCAGTTGACCAGTCTCAGACCACTTTAGGTTCCAACCATTGCAGCACAGGAACATGACCGGCAGTCCTAGAGATGCTCTGACCCATATTCATTTTCTTGGTTTGTCAGGAGAATTCCACAAAATGTCGAACTACATCCAGAAAGTTGGTGGTGAGACAGGTCTGGGTCCAGAGTAGTTTTTCTTTTAGATATATTTCCAACATATGAGTTTGTGCAATTTCATCCAGGATGTAACATCATCTTTTCTCCCAGTGTCACCTGGGATAAGCTCTAGCCTCCTGCAGGAAATGAATCAATCAAACCCATCACAGCTTGATTTTGGATAATGGCTGACTGTTGGCGGAAGGATGAGCTTTTACTTACTAGTGTCTGATGTAGAGGAGAGAATCCCTGTCACAGGGCTGAAGTGATGTAGGTTTAATATGTGACACATTACTAGGAGAATGATTCTCATCATTTCAGCTCAGAGTCCTCTGGGATGTATTTCATCTCCACCTGACAACAGACTAAGGAGTCAAACTGTCAGATATTCGAGATCAGGGGTGCTCAATACGTCGATCGCGATCTACCAGTAGATCGCAAAGGTAGTATTGGTAGATTGCATGACATTAAAAAAATAGACATCAGCCTATCATCCATCCCGTCACTTGATTGATATACAGGGCAGCCAGTCAGATGACATCGGAATTTTTCTGACACTTTAGTCACTGCACATGCGCAAACAGCGGCGCTAAGTGCCGTAAAACTAACAAGCTAGTCAGCGAGTTAACTCCAATTTAAAGCCCTCGGTTTTTTTCTTTTAAACCTAAGAAAGGGTATAAAAATGAGTGGGAAAGCTGGACCAAAGCTGCTCCACATGAAAGAGATCATGGATGTTGCAACGAAGATCGCCTGTTCTATTCGCGCCAGATCTCTTCAAAGACGGTTATTTCGTGCACATCTGGAGAAGGCTGACTGCGACCACTCTGAGTTGTTGCTACACACTGACGTGAGATGGCTTAGTCGAGGGAAATTCCTGCAAAGATTTCGAGAGCTCTGTCCGGAGATTAAGGAGTTTTTC
>VRLP01005820.1:0-33330 GCA_009660295.1 Lophius piscatorius
GATAAAAAGTCATTCCCACGCCTTATTAAGTCGTCATCACCAGATAAAAAGTCATTCCCACGCCTTATTAAGTCGTCATCACCAGATAAAAAGTCATTCCCACCCCTTATTAAGTCGTCATCACCAGATAGAAAGTCATTCCCACGCCTTATTAAGTCGTCATCACCTGATAAAAAGTCATTCCCACGCCTTATTAAGTCGTCATCATCAGATAAAAAGTCATTCCCACCCCTTATTAAGTCGTCATCACCGGATAGAAAGTCATTCCCACGCCTTATTAAGTCGTCGTCACCAGATAATAAGTCATTCCCATTTCTTCTTAAGTCGTCCAGATAAGGGGCTGCATAACATTGTGAAGAAATGTGGTTCAATATTCACGCTCTCTTCAGGGTCGTCTTATTTATTGAAATGATGCTTTGATTTTTCAGATCATCAGCTGAACATCAGCTCCAGTCATAAAAGTTCAACTAATCATCTGCTTCCATCCTGTTTTCAGCTGGAGGTCCCCGGCCTCAGCTCGGCCTCCATGATGGAGGTGGGTCCGGTCGCGATGACCTTTGAGCTGCCTAAGCTGACCGTCACAGGGCTACAGATCCGGTTCCTCCGCCTGACGCCGCTCCAGCCCAGTCCGTCGCAGCGTTGGGTCCGATACGTCACCCACTCTGACTCCTACATCATCAGGATTTAACTCCACTGATCAGAATTTGATTGATCGAGAGTTTGAATGGGTTACTGGCACCGACCGACGATGCTTCCAGGAAATCATGTAAATTTGCTTTCAAAATAAAATGTATATAGGATTGCATCAGTAGGTTCTGGGTCAGAACCCACTCTCTGCCTTTAACAATGTTGTTATGAAGCGTTTGTCAGCTTGTCTGCAAATAAATATGAAGTCATTTTATATTCTTTTGTGCTCAAGTGTGTTTTGATTCGGAGTTGATTTCTGTATCTTAAAGATGAGCTTGAATATTTTTTTCCCCGATAAGTCTGGGAAATTACGGAATCGTCATCACTTCCTGTTAGTGTGATAACTCAAAAACTGCTTTGGGGATCCTTTTCATTTTGTACCCACATAGACTTTAGTGTGAGGAAGAACTGGAGTGGTTGTGGGAAATGTCAGTTGTAAATTTCTTTATCTCTTTAGCTTTATCTCCAAAAGATTTCAGGCCATAATTTCTCCACCTTTGATTTTGTCCAAACTTACTCATATTTCACTCTTAAAGTATCTGACTGCAGAATCTGAGGAGAGCAGAAGAAGCCGACGTTGAACCGATGGTCCGTTTTAGTCCAAATTTACCTCGCATGAACCGTTTAAGGAGATTTATCTTTTATTTTACTGTAATAGTTCATATTTTATTCACTAGAGGAGTTTTTATATGAAAACCCTTTTTTTTGGACATAACTTCACAATTAATTTTGAGTTGAACTTGTTTAACGCCGGGGATTGGGGGCTTCTCTTGGATCTACCCCTGCTGTCGTAGATAGACAGCACTGGTCTAGTTATTCACATAAATGTGAGTTCCACATTTGTTTAAAGTCAACAGGAAGCTTCAAAAGCAGAAATTCCCTTTAAGCCCTGCTGAGATGTCAGGGTTGTATTTTGCTGACTGAGTTAGATAAAGGTTGTCCAGCAGTCTGTGACACTTCTCTCTGAGGGCTTGTTCTGATGTGATCCTCGCTCTGCCGTTTAATCTGACCCCCGTACGGCACATTTGAACCCCTTCTGAAAGAGATACAAGTCAAACTGCATGTCATGAAATAACTTCTGGGCCTTCCCATCCTCTGAGGGAGGCAGGCGCGATAACGCTTCTCCAGACCCCCGTTAGGAAGCTGTGGCACTGACAGGATACAGCGAAAGGAAAATATCCTAGAAGGCAATCAGGAGGTTGAACAAACAGTCAGTAGCGCTGACAGGGGTCCGAACCAGACTGCACCCGGTCCAGCTCAGTTAGTGACACTATTAGGAATTCAAACTAGAGGAAAACATGAGGACATACATCTTAAAAACACGCCGTAGATACAATCCATCATCCATTTACTGTAATCGCATGTGCTTTGGGTCTGGAGCCTATCCCAACCAGCTAGAGAGAGAGAGAGAGCGAGAGAGAGAGAGAATCTTTATTAAACCCCAGAAGTGGAAATTTAGTCGTTGCAGCAGCTCAAACATACAAGTATTGTAAAGGTGACTAAAAATGAAGAAATACATAAAAGCACATATTATAGACATTAATATATATATATATGTTTATATTTTATATATGTATATATACATATATGTTTATATATATATATATATATATATATATATATATATTCATACATACACACACATATATATATAAACACACACCAATCTATATTTGTAATTATATATAAACTTATGTGTATAACATATAAACATATAAATGACTGCAGAGAGCACATCGCTTCGTTTGCATTTCTGTGTTTTGTCTTTACGGTGGACCGGTTTTTATGTAACAGTGTCAGAGGGTTTGAAGTGAACCGGGAAGTTGAGTCTGGAGAAGATCCTTTCTAGTTGCTCAGTGCTGCACCTGTCCTGTCTAAAGAGGGGTGGGGGTGTGACTCAAACGATGAAGACTTATGTCAATATCACGACTCACAAGATGAATCATTAGACAGTAACTGTGTCCTCATTGGATCGCAGAAGAAGCAAGAAGTTAAGGTGAAGTAGTGAGTGAAGGCAGGGTGGAGTGGGTGGAGAAGAGTGTCAGGCGTCAGCAGGCTGATTGCCAGGAGATGGAGGTGAGAGCAGCTCTGCCGGATGGTTTAGAGACGGTGGCTCTAACGAGAAGAAAGGGGGCAGAGCTGAAGATGTTCAGATGTTCTCTGGGAGTGAGGAGGAAGGACAGGATTAGAAAGGAGACATCAGAGGGACAGTCCAGGTGAGACGTCCTGGAGACAAAGTCAGAGAGGACAGAGATGGTTCTGACCCGTGAAGAAGAGGGATAGTGGATCTACTGGTAGAAGGATGCTGGAGATGGAGCTGCCAGGCAGGACAAGAAGGGGATTACCAAAGAGGAGGGTTCTGGATGTGGTGAGGGAGGACATGCAGTTGGTTGATGTGACAGAGGAAGATGCAGAGGACAGGGAAGATGGAAACAGATGATCTGCTGTGGAGACCCCTAAAGGGAACAACTCAAAGAAGAAGATGAAGACACTTGAAGATGTTTACGTGGATGATGTTTGGGGGCAAATGAGATCAAATAGAGCAAAAGACAAAAAAACATCTCAATGTCTCCTGCCTATGTGGAGTTCTGCGCTTTCCCCCCGCAGTTTGAGGGTTTGTGTCTCAGAGAAGGACAGGTGCGATGATAATAAACCTTCAACATTAATGAATCATTTCTTTTCTTTTTAAACACTGAATTCTTCTGGTTGTCATGCTTCTTCTGAGTTGCGCAATGTTATCTGCAGCCCTTGCACAAACATACACACGCGCACGCACGCGCAGAGATCCTGCCTTTGCGGAAGCCAGCGGAGTCAAGGCGGCGCTAAATTAAATTAGCATACTAACTAGTTAGCTGTGCGCCGATGTGGATGGAACGGGCGAGCGGAGCTTCCTGAGAGAACGCACGTCTTCTAGAGTCAAGACACCACCGAGTGCGGCTTTATTTTGTTGGGATCTTGCTGCCGTCGGCCTGCCGAGGAGATGGGGGACAAGGCGGGCACCAGGTAGGACGACTAGCCTTAGCGCCTAGTTAGCGTCTGCTCTCACGCACTTTGCTAGCGTTAGCCGAGATGCTGCTGGCCCGGGCGGGGGAGTTTTTCTCAGCCTGTGCACCAGATATGCCTTCACGAGAAAGAGAACTCTACAGAGAGACCTCTTGGTGTACCATGTTCTTCATGTGAGCCTCTAATCTGATGACCTCGGTCGTAGGATGCGAGGGCAGCGAAGCAGGGTGGGGTTAGCTAAACGCGATATGTCTCCCACCAGCCTCCCACTAGATATCTGTCAAATCTACACATCCTGCTAATGTGCCCATTTAATATAGAAAATCTAAATAAAATACAGTTTAACATGTGCCATTTCATCAGTTGCATTCGTACTAAATACAGCTTCCCTTGGTTTGATTTAATATTGATTTTGGTGTTGTCGATAGGAATTCCCACGGTGCTTCTCCAACAAAATAAAGATGTAGTGGGCGGTATCGACCCATAAAAATCCAGACTTAAATGCTTAGTTTGTCTGATGTTAGTTTTCCCCGGAGGTTGTTGTCAATGCCGATTTTATCAGAAGACTCCATTTTTCAGTCAATTCGTAGGATAGCGTCTTAACCTGCTGATAACGGAAGGAATCCCTAAAATAATAATAAGTTTAATTGAGCTTGGTGCGAATCGCTCACAGTGAGGGGCTACCAGGGTTAGCCTGCTGCTAATGGATACCCCTCTGTAGGTCTGTCACGATAAGGACATTTCAGCTGATGATTAATTGTTGCACTTATTTTTGCGATTAACAATGGAATTATCTTTGGTCTGTTCTGTCCCACCCTTACATTATTAGTCTATTTACAAGAATACAAATACACCCATTGCCAAATGTAGAGCAATTTCTTGGAACTTTAATATTAGACTGGTTTAAAAGCTTTAATTGTGGCTCATTTCCTCAATAAACCAGAGTTCAGTCTGTCAGAGTTCACTGAATCTTGTGGGTTGGTGGATCCAAACACTTGTGTAATTGTGGATTCAGCAGTGAAGAACTACCTTTTAATAATTACAAAATAAACAAATTGCCTCCTTCAAGATATTTGTTACCAGTTGACCCGTAATGATCCATATGTTCCATGATATTCCGCTAATTTAAGTTTCTCTTCATGATGACGACAACATTTATACCAGTCTAATCCCAAAAAGGGGAAAATTACTTGGGGATAGTGAAGAAATACAACATTTATTCACACCAACTTTTTGATACGGATGAGACTATTATCACAATAATGAAAAATACCTGCCATTATTTCAAATAATTGCTATCAGATCGTTCTGTAACCATCGTGACATGTCTACTACTCTATGGAATGAGGTTATGGCAGGGTTATGCAAATTAGATGTTAATATGTAGTGGATAATTTCTCTTTGAAATGTGGTTATTGATGTTTCACGTGCAAGAACCATGTTTAATTACAAGCTGTCGAATGAGCAAGTTCAAAAGTGGGAACGCCTGGTGCATGGTCTGTGTTTGACTGATGAAGATGCCATTTTGACACATTTAAATATATATTATATACGTTCTGACTACTGATTTTTTACTTTCTCTCTCTTAACCTCACTCTATTTCAGTCCGTGTTAGCAAAGATATCAAATTCAAATGTGCATGATACAATCAATAAAAGGATGGTGTTGAATTACTACATAGAAACAAAAAAATAATGACCCAAAGGGATTTACTCAGAAACCCTGTCGGTGATTTGTGCTGTATGCAACCGCAACTAAACCAAAGAGAGCACAGTTATTCTAGTACATCGAAACGTCATGTTTAGACCTCTGTTGCGTATTTCTTTACCACTTTATCTTTCAACTACTTGGTTTGCAGTTGCAAAGAGAACTAACTGTTATCTGATTCTTATCCCGAGTTAATTTTACTCACTCCAAAGAAGTCAATTTTCCATCTGCCATGGTGGTTATGTCTTCACACGTGTCCTGTCACGTGTGAAGACATAACCACTGGAAGGATGGATCTTTGGCCTGAATACACCACATTTAACTTTATGTGGTTTCGGGCGGATCAACTCTCTCTGTTTTTGCACTTTCTTTAACATTGTAATTTTTGATATTATTTTTTTCTCTTTTCCTTTACATTTTATTTGTTGTCTAAAGTCGTACGTGTTGATTGGGGATAAAAAAAAGTCTGACTTCTTTCTGTAGGGGGTCTGTATCTATAGGTTTGTGAAATCTGCTACAGATCCAAATGAAAATCCAGGTCTACTGAATTTTGATATTTTTAAGTTGGGATTAATCGGCCCTGTAAATTATGTTAACAGAGATATGATTCTGATTTTGGACGAATCTTGGTTGGATTAAAGAGGTCTGGTTTTTTTAAACACACATGTCACACTCGACTCACACAGACTCTCCGAAAACTTCACACAGCCTCTGAAGACAATATAGAAGTAAAGTATAATGTGCTTCTGTAAGTTATTAAAAAGTGCCTCTGTTGGCTTCAAAGGATCTATTTCGATTTTGTATAACCTTTTCTACGGATAATTATTGATTTTTAAAAATGTCTATTTAGTAGTTATTACATTATATTTGTGCGCCGTAAACCTTGCGATCCTACTTTTTATTTTATTTTTTGTGCATACTACTAATTGTCTTGGCTCTGTTATGTATTTTTTCTCCTTGTTGTTTCTTAATCCAAAGTGCCCGTTGACCCTGATCAGTGTTAGAGATCCTGTTTTAGACGTCTGACTTTATCATTAATCCTCAACACTGTAAAACAAACACTTGTACATATGGAGTTTTTGAAATGTCATTGTGTTCAAGTAGACTAACAGTGTTTACATGGCTTTTCTATGTTTATACAGCCGAGGATGACTTCTTTTTCTTTTACCCACATTTTCAGCGTCATGGTACATGCGTTCATCAGCTCGAATCTCCTACACATTGTATTTATATAAAGTTAAAATGCTGACTCTCAGTTTCTGCCTGTTTACATCCTGCGTGTTTGTTGTATAGACGAAGGGTTGGCAAGTTTACAGCTTTTGAATGTCCTATATTTATTGGCAGAATGTTCTATATTTAGTTCATCTTTTGCTGCTTTATATTAATTCACAGAAATAAATGTGTCTTTATTTGTTTGTTAGATTCAAATCTACCATCGTCATCTGTAAAAGACGCTGACATTCACTCCCAGCTCTACCCGCTTTGTCTTAACTTTCCTGCTGGTCTGTCCACAATAAACTCCCAGGCACTTCCTGTTCGGAAAAAGGTGGGAAACAGGGAGGAGAGGAAACAAGCAGGAGGAAAGACAAACATTATGCCAGCAGTGGTGACCGTTGAAGAAATGCTGATATGCCAACTCGGCACATTTGCATTATCTTACAGGAACTCGGTGGCTTCACACTTGGCTGTGGATAACAGACTCTGCATCAGCAGCATATTGACTTGTTGTTTTCTTTTTTTGGGTGTTTCTGCTCTGAAAGTTTTGTGATTATCGTCGCAGATAAAACTCATAACTAATCCAGTCTCATGTAAAAACATCAACAGTCAGCCGTGGAAACTTTGACTTTGGTTGAGTGGTCCCACATAGGAAATATAGGAATCACTGTACATGTGACAGCATGTAGTCTAGTGGTGGGCCTATTCATCGGGCTGATGCCTGATGTTCTGAGATATGGTTGTGTTCCTGAAGAAATAGCAGTTAGATAACGAGGACTGTTAAATACTAGCGCTGGTTGATGGGGGTCTAACACACAGTTGATGCTGGGCGCACTAATGTGGATTCATTTTTACCGCTAAGTTTAAAATGTGTAGTTATTGCTCTATTTCATCACATGCAAATAATAGCCAAATATATTAGGGCTGCAATTTGATCGATCATAAAATAAAACAACGTGAAGTGTAATTGAATTAGTTTGAATCTAAAAAAGGAATGATTAAGATGAGATCGAAATTCTTAGTAACACCGCTCCAGCATGGGAACAAGAAGGACTAGCTTTGGTGTTTTTAAGTGGATTTATTTGCGGTTCTTCTGTTGTCAGTGTGTCATTGGGAGTAACCACGAGTTACATAAATAAAGAAATATAATTAACTGTACACTATATTATGTATCGGAGTGTTTTCACCGTTTCACTGCCGTCAGACACGCCATGTGACGTCAGGCTACTGTATCCGTCCCTCCAATCTAATTCGATCTTTCAGACCGTGGGAGATGCTTGTCCATCAATTCCTCTAGTGATTATTACACTATATGTTCCTGTGAAGGGTTACATGAAATTCATTAAAGCGTAGGGTTTGGATGGGACAAGTGTAGACATGATCTGTGTTCACACACATTGTCGGTCTCCTTCCTCCCGCGACTCTTTACCTCAGTGTTTGTGACTATCTGAGAACATCGTTTAGGTCCTCTGGTCCGACTGGACTGTTGTGTTCAGACGTAGCGGCGGTGCTGCGCATGAGGAAGTAGATAATTTCCTGTTGCTTGGTTTGTTTCTCAAGCACAGAATGGGGGAAATTGTTAACGCCACATTGGAGCCTTGAGTGAGCTGGACTGATCAGCAGGGGTTATTCTGTAGGGTTGAACTTTTCTCAAATGTCCCTTTTGGTACACCTGGATGCCGTAATGGTCTCCGTGGATCCTGTTAAACTAGGGCCCATTCAGCAGACTGTGGTTCTCCCAGCTCCCAGAATCTGTAACTGTGAACAGGCAGCAGAGCTCTGCCAGCAGTGGAGCAGAAATTCAGCGGTAAGTCGTTTAACTGCTATAAATGTGGGCAGTAAAATCTCAGAATAAACTCCAGCGGAGAGAGGCCACATCAGGAGTGAGACCATCTCTCTGCGTAGGAAGAGTAGAAGAGCCGTGATTGTCCAAGCTTTAACCCTAAATGCTGCAGAGTTCATTTGTGAACCTGTGACAAACACGTACGACTTGTTTTCCAAATATTCATTTCATTGTTAAAAAAATGATTCTTAGGAATTACTATTGTTGTCATAAAGTGTTTTATCATTCTTACTGGGCCTACGCTGTCGTCCCTGACAGCAAGGGTAAAAAAACAACCCATAATCCCCTGTGTTGGACAATTAATCCCACTGATTGGACTCCTCAAACCCTCATGGAGGTCTAACTTGTGTAATACATATTTAACTCTGATTGTTCATATTTTAAAGTATTGGTGAGCTCTCAAAAAGAAAACAGTTTTTCCTCATTCTTAACTTCCCAGCACTAAATTTGATGGTGTCTAAATTTAGCTCCTGTGAATTGATACAAGGAAATACTTCTTTGTTTTTATTCCTGAACACAGAATAACTGGTTAACTGTACTCATCTTCCTCATCGAGTCACTATGGGATCTGATCTTACAACAGACTGCTGACTTCTTGGAAATAATGAGGTTGAGTCAAAAAGACTGTTTGTTTGAGATTATTAATGAGTCTGAGTTAATTTGAGGGGTTCAAGCAAAGAGATTGCCTGTGCAACGCAGGGGATCAGGGGCTTCTCGGGGATAGACTCTTGCTGTCGGAGACGAAAGCGTATGATTAGTTTTAACTTTTTTTTTTTTTTCTCTTTTTGAGGGCATTAAAGGCTGGAATACTGTTTGTATTCCTAAATTCTGTTTTCTTTTTGACGTCCTTGGCAGCTCTGGCATCCAGAGTTTGTAGCATCCTGCCGACCCTCCATGGTTTGAATCTGTATGTGTGAGAGGAGCAGAAGTTACCGTTGGAACAGACAGTTTTATGTGGCAGAGCAGCTTCACAACCAATCACCCCGAGTGCTGAAGGCAACAGTGGAGGGACGTTAATCACTTAAGCTTTTATCAAACTAACAACCGCCGCAGCACCAACTCTGTGCCCACAGTTATCATTTAACGTGATGCTACATTTGTCAAATACAAAATACTCACATCCCACTGACCGATTTTGAACTCTGAGTGGATTGAGAAAATTAATTCTGATGCTCTTCAAGTAAACTACAGATATTTTTGTGACTGACCTGGTGCTGGTCTAACTGGGCAGTGACTGATGCTTGTTTGTTTGATTCATCATTTTATCTTTCAAATGTCATCAAGCAAATTTCTGCCTGATGAGCGTCCGGCAGCAAAATGTTGCAACAATAAATACGATTTTTCAAGTTAGTCAGTGTGCAGGAATTACATTTTGATAGTTTTGAGTTTTGATCCCTGTCTTACGCACCTGGCAAAAAATAGATTAGAATAGAAGTTGTTTAATCTGTCAAATGATAAAAACCATCGTGTTTGGGATGAGGCAGACAACTTGTTGCATTTTTGGGAAAATATAATGTCAGTATTTGCAATAAAATCTTTATTGTTGCTCTGAGGAATCTAAGTATTTTCCTGACACCTTAAGTAAATCATCTCCTGCTGCACCATTGAAGAAGTGTTGTGCAGCAGGTTCCCAGCCTAACAGGTGATTATAGCTAACAATCGCCTTCTGTTCTCTCTGAGCGACTCGCTTAATGTTGTTGTAGTTGCAACCCGCCTGACGTCTCGTGTTGAAATGCCCTGTGTGCTTAAGCTATGTTTAAAGAAATCATTTTGTCTGCGTGTCTTTGAGCTGCTGACGTCGGTGTCATCAGGAAGAAGACGAAACAAATGAAACCTGCTCTGAGTAAACCGCATGACCTAAGGCATCATCCATAAAAACGCCGTCTGTGCATGAAAGACGCCGTACGCCACTTTCAACGCAATCTGTTAGGGTTATAAAAATCAAACTTGATGGGAGACTGTGTGGCCCTCTCTGTGACCTCTGACCCCCGTGTACACACAGAACCAGGAGAAATTAGGAAACTACGACTCTGATAGTAGAAGGACGAAATGAGAAACGGTGTGAATGGAATACCACAGTGTAAAAGATCCCAATAAACCCACTCAAAGCCAATTTTATGATGAATAATCAAACCGGTGTTTGGTTGTTCCCCCCGAAAATAAGTTGTTTCTGTCATCAACAAACAATATTTATGTTTCTGAAATTCATTTTCATAAATAAAAAAGTAGACCGCCGGTCAAGCAGGTATATGTGAGTCAGTTTCTAATCATATATTGTGTAGACAAAAATGCTTTTAATCAGGGCTTAATGACAGATAGTGGCTGATTAAGCGCTGGAGGATGTGGAGAATGAAATATATAAAAAAATTCAAAATATCTACAAAAATACGTAGTTATCCCCGTGCCTCTTACACATCATACGCGTCCCCCTCCATCACTCCACTCAGGAGGGATTCCCAACCCTCCCCCCACTAGCTTTTCACTCAGAAGAAAATAGGCCCTGTTGGTGATGCAGCAGCTGCCGCCGTGGCACATTTACTTTGCTTTGTTTGCGTCTCTCCAGTAAGAAGTTCTGTGGGGGGCCGCTTGACGTACTTGACTGTGATGTGTGCCGGAGTGTGTTTTTTTTTTTTTTTTTTTTTTTTTTTGCAAAGGAAGAGTAGTGACGATCTTGTCCAGGCAACATGAGGAAGTGCGGTCAACTACAATTGATTCTTATGAAATAAAGCGAGTGTCAGAGTCTGTGAGTCTGAGTGTGAAGTTCACTTTGGCTGTTTTTTAACCAAAGGAACAGCTTTGTTATAAAGTTAGTTTGGTGTTGAAACGTCTGAATCAGCAGAAAAATGTTCTGCTCAAGTGTCTCTGAGCAGCAGCTCACTGAACTTTCGCCCAGAGGAAAGATGGCTTCCTGAGTGTTCAGAGGACATTTCCTGTCCCTTTGATCTGCGTGTAATATACATGCGGCCTGCACATTCAGAATCCATCTCATGGTCTTTACTTTGCACTCGAGTTTCTGACTGAACATATGAAGTTCTCCAATGAAGAATAATTCCCACTAAATGTTCATTTGCGCCCTGATTGCCACTCAAAACATTTCCTGGATATTCTGGCCTCAGGTCTTATCATGATGGGTCTTAAGGGAGGCTGGAACGACTAGGTTCTGATCCAGAAGTACAAAAAGTTTAAAACCAGGGTTGCTTTCGTGAAAACACAAGTAACTAAAAATACAGCTTTGGCAAAGGGATTTTCTCAAATGAATGTTGTGTGGCTTCCTCCAGTAGAGCTTTCGCTTAACAAACCTGCAATTTCACAATTAGCGCCTTTGTCCCTTTATGTCCACATACTTGCTCAGGTTTTTTTTCTTGCCAGGAACATTTTGACATTGAATCCGTTCTTGAGTGACACGTCTAGCTGCTCTTTGGGTAACCACAGTTGCCCAAGGTCATCAAGCATTGCTGCTTCATTGTATCACCGGAGCCTTTCCTGTTAGTAACATTACAAATAGACCATTTTGTTGCGATATTACTTAAACGAATTGTGTGAAATCAGTCGAAGCACGTCTTTTACGACGTCATTCCAATATGATGACGAAAGCAGAGCGGAGGGTCATTTGTTGTGTCCGCCTGCAGTCCCTCCCCTGCTAACGCCTGTTGATCGCAGTGGCTATGCGATCATAAACGGTGTAATCGATACAGGGCGCAAGCACACGATCAACTGCGCCGTCATGTGTGTAAGCCCAAGTTGTTCTTTTAAACTAGTGGGGGGTTTTTCTAATAGCAGCATTTTAAATGCCTCAGATGCTGCCTAGAATACAGGCAGTATTTGAGTGATCTGAGCTGGTATGATGTAGTTTATAAACCTGCCTCCAACTTAACAGACTTTACTTTGCTGCAATAGCAGCCAAAGTAGCTAATATTTAAGGGACATGTTAGCAGCCTCAACAAGAAGAAAAACGTGTTTTGCATGCTAACATGTCTGCCAGAGTCCCAATGAACTCTTTTGGATTTTCACTCTTTCTCTTTGAATATCCATTGAGTGAATGGAAAATTAAGGGCAGACCTAACAGGCTTCAAACATCAGAGTCCATCGACTCAGATAAAACAGTCAGCAATTCTTTGACCTTCTCAAACAGCCTGCAGCCGAGCTGCCACAGGCAGCTACTGTTTTGGAGCCCGTGACTTTCTGGGAGAGTACTGTTGAGGAACACGAACCCAGTTAAACTGATATGTGTACAGGATGCGAGACTTTAGTTTTGTGGGTCATACGCCGAGACTGAAGCCATAGCGGTTGTAGGTGCTTCCTCCAACCTGTGGAATACTTTATGAAACCAGTTTCATGGGACATGACTTAATCATCTGCAGAATAAAGTAGTGAATGAATGAATAATTTGTAGTTAACCACCTGCTGTGCACACAGCTGTAAGTTTAATGATAAAATGAGCATCAGATCCCAAACATGCGGGTCGTGTCCGGGCTTGAAGCCTTTCTCCTCGTTCAGGTGACGCACTCTGCTGTCAGGGGGGGGGCGGTGTCTCTGCAGGCTGTTTATCCGAGCCGTCGTCCCGCAGACAGCGAGACTTCTTTATCTGCCTGGAAAGTTTTGCAAGCAGTCGGGCTACCGTCTGCTTTCCTCCAGACCTTATTCCCCCGGCAGCCGGTATCACACTTGCGTAGAAGAAAGTGGATCTAACGGAAGCAGTTTGTCTGCAGAGATAAACATCTGACGCCAGGAGTTACACGCCGATAACATAACGTCACATCTCAGCTCGGTCCATTCAGATCTCAGTCGTCCCTCTGCCGCGCTGATTTCAACCTGTAGTTCTAAACATTTCCATTCTGTCTGTAGTGATGTTCTATGGAAGTGTTATTTCTCTCTGCAAAACTGAATGTCTTTGGGTTTTTAAACTGATGGGAATTTATTCATGTTTTATGATGTTTCGGCAGACAAACATGCAAAATAATTATCTATGTTAAATGATCATCAATAACTAGAATGGCGTTTAGTACAATGCATACCTCCTCCAAGGCCGACACTCCTACAGAAAGCTTTCACATGCCTTGTTTCGCCACAAACTTATGTTTAAAAATCAGATCAGCTCCTTTATAATTCGGGAAATTTCGAATAGCAACGCAATGTTAAAGAAAGTCCTCCACTTTTCTGGATTACATCCATAAAGGTTTTGCACCACAGAACAGTTAACCGCTGTAATCGCTCTGGCAGGTCTTGTTTTGCTTTGCCAGAGAGCATTGTAACGGCGTCAACAATCTGGATTCATTTTGGGACAGGTCACTTTCTGCCGCTAGGTGGAGCTCAATCTCGTAAATTAGGCCATAAATTCTCGAATGTTGGTACATTTGGAACAAATTTGATGGCATGAATGAACTGGAGAAGGTCTATCTTGTATATATGTATCATATTTTACTCTCACAGCTGACATTATACCCACCAGGGGGACCTTTCTTACGACAAATGCACAGCTTCACATTTAATATGAGGATTCCTTGTTAAACGCAGGGGATAGAGGGCTTATCGGGTCATATATTTGCTGTCTGGGATGACAGAATAGGCCTAGTTTTCATATATTCCATATTCCAATCAAAAAAAAGTAAATAAATCTCAAGGTAAATTTTACCTTGAGATTCATTTACTTTTTTTTGATTTTGTTTAAATATATTGTTTAATCTAAATTCACTTAAAAGTAATGTGTTTCAAACAACTTTGGAGAGGGACAGAATAAAAACTACTCCACTACTAGTTTTTCACTACTTTGTTCTAAGTCTGATATAAAGCCACTGGTTCAACGGTCAGTATTGGGACAGCGTTTGGAAAACCTCACATCAGCACAGATTATTCAGCTAAACCGATGAATTCTTCTAGGTCTGATAAAAGAATAATTCCACATGAGCTCGGGAACATTTAGTAAAAAGGATTTTTTTAGTGAGCACACTTCATGCGGAAATAATCTGTTTTCATTTCACCAGCTATCTTTTGGAATCAGGGCTTCTTGCGGTCTCTGAGGCCTGCAGCCGATGTTTTTATTGTAGACAAACAAGCATACGAATAATTTTTATTTGTTCTTTGAAGCTCTCTAAAAATAACTTTGCTCAGGAAGTGATCAGTGGCGTTCACAGGAAGCAGCCATTGGCTACTCCTCTGTTGTTCACTGTTCAGAGGCCAACGTTCCAAACTCTAGTTCATCTGTGTGGGCTGATTCAAACGGGCACACGAGCAGGAGGAACACCTGCGTTTTCCTACTTCCTGTGTGTGCGTCGGTGGTTATTGTAGGAAGGGGCGTTTTCTTACAAATGTGGACAGTATTAAATGGTTCTGGCCTGTTTTTGCCGTCTTTACTGCTCTCTGATGAATCTGAGCAGACGGTCCGCATGTAATAAGTCAAAATAATAATGAAGAGATAGACTTAAAACTTCTTTTCAGCGATTGGAAGGCCAGCGTCTTATCTTCAGCAACAACACAACATACGAAGTAGACTCCATCCCTCCTCAAGAGGTCTCTAAAAAGCTGGGGATATTATGGGTCCTGATGCGATAACTCAAAACTATTTCATGGATCCTTTTCATTTTATTCCCACATAGACCTTAGTGCGATGAAGAACTGGATTGATTTTGGGTCATTCGCATATTTCCGCCATTAGCGGGGGGTTTATCAGGGGGGTTGGGGGCCTTTCGGGGATATAGACTTGTGGGGGGGGGCGACTGCGTAGGCCTCGTTGTCATGGTTTTGTTCTCATGTCATCCATGCTGCTTTCCAGGCATCTATATTTTTAGTGAACTTAGACGAAGGTGATTTGGAGTAAAATGATTAACAGAAGTAAAAACAGATAAATCCGTGAGAAGTTGTCCATGTGGGTTTTTAATATTACAACACAGCTCTATTATGGACATTTTGATTTTGTGTATTGAAACAAAAAATCAGAGTGGTAACATAAAATATTCTGGATTTTGAAATTACAAAATAATACTTACTTTATTTAACAGAACATTAAACCAAAACTATCAAGGCTGCGTCTTGGTGAATAAACGGAGAGCCGAAAACATCAGACGAGTGAGCAGCCATGAGCAGACAGTCCCCTCCCTCACATTAATACAATCATCCCTCATGAAACACATCATCCCCGCCAGCTTGGACTGGAACTCCTGTTTTGTTTTTTTCCACTTCTTCCTCTCTATAAGAAGGATGAAAGCCATGATCTGTAAATGTGAACAAGAAAACAGTGGTTGCAGCGATGACGCCTGAGACTGTTGTGTGTAAACATGAAGGGCCATTTCTGGAGCGAATCAGCAGACGGCATGGGTTCTGTTTACATCTCTACTCACGGTGGAACTTTCATTTAACGGGTTATTAAAGTGTCAGCGTTTGTGTCTGAGTCAGAACTTGTCTGTCAGCGTATTTGACTGGTCACATGTTTGTTGTTCCCACGTTGAGTCTCCTTCAGTGTGCGCTGCTGGCTAAATCATCCTCACTCTCCTACGGCGTCATAACAACTGTTAAAGAGTTGTCATCAGTACGGGGTTAAGGTACATTTGATAAAGATTGTCTCTCAGAGGCAGGCCTTCATAGACTTTTATTACAGCACAGTCATAATGCTTCATAAATGCTCCAAACCAGCAGTGTATATGGCTCTTAAAAGATAAACTTCTGGTTAAGTAATTAGGTTTATAGCTTATTATGTCAACCTGCGGTGATCAGCCATCACATTATAATCACTGTCAGGTGAAATCATTCTCTTGTTACAACGGTACCTTTCAGTAGGTGGGGTCTATTAGCCACCGAGTGAACACTTTGAAGATGATGTGTTGGAAGCAGAGAAAATTGACGTGAGTGAGATTGACATGGACAGAATTGTGATGGATGGATGAGTTGGTCAGAGCATCTACAGAATTACAGGTCTAGTCTGCAGTTCCTGGTCTGCAGTGGTTAGTAAGTGGTTTAAGGAAGGACAATTGATGAACTGGCCACAGGTTTATTGGTGCCTTGGGCACCAATAAACTCCCCCCTGACTTCTCCAGGATATCGTTGTTGCCGACTTTGCATCCGCAATAGATCCTTTGTGTTAACGCGATAACCCAAAAACCATTTCATGGATCATTTTCAACTTTTACTCCCTCATAAACCTTAGTGCAAGGAAGGACTGAATTGATAATGAGAAAAGGTCAGTCAGTTTATTTGCTGCCGGGAGAGCTTTATCTCCAAATGTTTTCAAGTGATCATTTCTCAACATGTTTTGATAAAAGCAAACTTTTGGTGCATATATATATATATATATATATATATCCTCAAAGAGATTTATATTGGCATATATATTTTACACTAGAAGTTCACTTTTCAAGAAAATAACACGTGGATTCGGACATAAGTTATAAACATGTCATAACACAGGGACATCACATATCTATTAAGTCGTTACAAAAGGACCTGCATAATATTAGTCAGCTTGTTTATGGCTGTTTGCTGTATGAATGCATGATCAGTGTATAAACACCTCAGTAGTTATGAAGTATTACGTACAATGCATCATAGATTCTTTTAAATTCATGTAGATACTTCCAAAAATAAAACATTATGGATAATGCACCAAAGTGTAAATTATTATATTCCAATATTATTACATACAATATGTTCTTTTGATACTGCTTGGATCATTACATGATAATAATGTAGCGTATTATGACAGTCTTTAGTTTAAAACTAAAGATTTTTATTATGCGTTCTTCATCTGTGAAGTTTCGGCATTGAGGTTGGAAGGTGCCTATGCGCAGTGGTCCGACTGCAGGATGTGAAAAGTCAAGTTTGCCTGGAGCCTATAAATTGAAACACACCATGGTCCAACGTTTTTGCTCCTTAAAGTAAAAGTAAAACCCCCGTGTCGCGTTTTCCATTACTACTGACTAGAAGAGAGCGTCAGTCTGTACTTTGATTCAGTGAGTTGTTTGACTGTTGTTCTTTGATTTATCGGACTAGAACTGTCGGTGATCTTTATCTATGTGTTAATACCACATTAAAACATTTTTGTATGATTAATTCCTTCCCCACTGCGGTATCCACATCATCTGTTCTACATCTAGTCACATCATTATCAATATCTCAAAGACAGCTGTGCAGCCCTTCAATGAATCCATCGCACTGCACTGTGAATTTTCCCCGATTCAGCAATCAGTCAGGTTTTCGTTAATATTTGGGTGAAAATGTGCATCCAAAGGTCCAACCACCAAAAGACGTATCCAGAGACATGTCGCATTACAACTATTATGATGGCTTGTGTTAACTAATAGTTGAGATCGGCAGAAATCACTAGGCCTACAGTATTTTGTGTGAGAAAGCTCTTCTTGTAAAGTAAAACCAGATCTATTAAAAATATGATGTTTTTCAACCCCCCCCCAAAAAAAAAATTTAATAACATCACCAGAAAGGGGTTTAGGAAATAGCTATGTCTAGAAAGCCGTTTCTTAATTTCCTCGGCAGGTCAAAGGGGACAAGCTCTTCTGGCCAGAAGGTTCTGATATTGCAAGGATCTCCAAAAAGTTGAAAAAGTTTTCAATTTTTGTTTTATGACACAAAATTGGATTTTCTCTGTTATCCAAGTGTTTCATAGAAACCCTCATTAGATTTTAATGTTTACGTACATTCCTCTGTCTCCACTCAGGTCACATCAACAAGCTGACAAATAATCCCATTATTTTTGAAGATGCCACAGTCTATGATTCCCAGAACTTCATCTGGGTCAGTGGGTCTCGGTAAAATTACTCAAAGTCCTCGGGCAGTTCCAGAACATGTGAGCTATTGATGCTGGTCAAGCTTGCAGTATTTGGACAAATACAAATGGCGTTTTCTCCTGAGTCGTCATGGCTTGACACCTTATGATTCTCCTCTAGGTCCGTCTTCCTGAGTAGAAGTTCCATAAAACGACTAAACGAAAGTTGCTGGGGTGAATTGGCCCACCTCCTGCCCCCTCAAAGCTCTGCGGTCATGTCGTTTTTTTCTCCTAACACTTCCCTCCTCTTGGTCTCTCTGCTGTGTAGAAATAAACAGTGGCCTCGTTTGAAACTGAGACGTTTCCTCGGATTATTTGGACAAATTATTCTCACCCACACAAGACCCATGATCACTTGTCCTGTTTTCACCGCTCTTAAACAGCACACTGTTTTTCCTTCTCACTATTAAATCATGGAGATGGATTTAAACCAGACCAAATAAATGACTAACATCTGTGTCTTTTCTCCTGCTTCTTCCTCTTCTTCTTTCGTCTTCCTCTTTCCGATCTTCTCAGAGTATTCAAGAAGTCGAGCCCCAACTGTAAGGTGAGTCAGCTGCTTTATTTACCCTGCATGGAAACGATTAGAACGGTAAAAACAAGCAATTCTCAGCCGTTACCAAAATAAATGAAATACATGGTAAAGTTTTATCACTGAAATATAATCAAACGCAAACAATCATCAGTGAGGGCTCTACATTCTTTTGATCCTTTATTTAGTTAAATACTTGGATCTAGAAACTTCAATGGAAAAAAGTCCACGAAGTATTAAAGTAAAACTCAGCAGAATGGTCCTTTTCAATAGTACTATATGATGTATTATATTCTGTCTTATTACTGGAATATCATCACTCACGCTTTAGCATAAAATACCGGAGAAATAATTCTCATTAACAGACAAGAGTCATAATTTATAAGTTGATATATTTCAGTTAGAGCCGCACCGACAGCCAGTATCTTCCCCGGTCACCGATTTTTATAAAATCTTTTTGAACTTCATGAGTTGTTCATGTCTGGGTATTATTCATTTTGATTGAACTTTAAATTCTCTAACTCTCAGACGTCCAGTGGACAGGTTGGTGACAAATATTTAGTCAGTCTCATACGTTAATCTCGTACAATCGGTCTGTGTGTTCTCAAAAAGAATTACTTGATTTTGCAGATACCAGACAGTAAATCCACGTTGTAAAAAGTTTCTCTGTTGTACCAAACTGCCAACATGGAGTTTCTGGGTATGCAGAGAACTCGTGATTACTCTGACTATAATCTTCAGGTTCTTTCCTTCTGTGATGTTCTGATTGGTCATGACGATGCTGACACGCAGTGATTGATCTCCGCAGGTGACGGTGTACCTGGGAAAGAGAGACTTTGTGGATCACCTGGATCACATGGACCCAGTCGGTGAGTCAGAACATCTGGACTGTATTCATTTTACTGACTCACTGCAAAGGAACGAAAGTCCTGGGCGAAGGGGTTTAAAAATGTTTGTGTATAAATGTACGTAAATGTTTACTTTGCACATGCCTTAGCCTACCTATAAATCAGTTATGTGTGGACATAATGTTTTGGGGGCATACCCTTGCTATCGGGGACTAAGACTAGTCTTAAGTTCTAGACGAAGAAAGGTATTTGAGGAAGACTTCCAGGGCAGCTCTGCTAGAACTCTGCGGTTGGACGGTCAGCTCTGGAGAGGTGTGGAAGTTTGTGATGACTCAGTGGTTTGTCTTCTTTCCTGCTCACAGATGGAGTGATCCTCGTCGACCCAGAGTATCTGAAGGACAGGAAAGGTAGGACAGCTTCCTCTTCAACCCTCAACATCACAATATTTGTTAAAAAGGTCATTGGAAGGTGGAAGGGTAGCGCCGGATAGCTGGTGCTATTCTGAATCCAGTTTCAAGCTTTCTCAACTCTCCAGAACTTATCTATTCTCTATAACCGATAAACATCTGTGGATGGGTCGTGCATGGAAAGTTCATTTATTATAATACAAACAATAAGGATAATACAATAAATTTGTGCTACACTATTCAAAACAAAGTAACAAAGTGCTTTAAATGACAAAAAAAAAAAAAGAATTAAAAGAAGCCAACAACAACAGTGAGATTGTGTTTGAGATGTCTCCGATTCTGTAGCCTCAGATCTTCAGGCAGGGACTTCCAGAGCTGGGGCTCGTCACCCAAAAAGGCCGTTATTTACGTTAAGTTATTTGTGTTTCAAAGGAAAGGCCACTATCAAACACCACTCCAAGGTTTTTGGCTGCTGGTGTGATATTTTTTATGACAAGGGTCCTGGATGTTTCTTTGAGATAGAGGTAGACTTCGGAGGAGTGAAGAGAATTTTTTTCTGACGTATGATCATTGAGTTTGAGAAGGTTGTGTGACATCCATCAATGAAGCTCAGACAAACAGGACCATTTAAATTAGAACCTTAATTACCCTGTTGACTTGATTTTAATGGGACATAGATTTGTACGTCATCGGATAAACAATGACACTGGATTTTCTGCTTGTTTATAATATGACCCAGTGGCAGCACGTTTATGCTAAAAAATAAAATAAGGGGCCATGGATGGAGCCCTGCGGGACACCATCAGACAGACTGAACAAAGGGGAGGAGGACTTTGCCCATGGCTGCAGAGAAAATCCTATTTGAAAAGTAGGATTTGAACCGTTTTAAAGCGGTTGCTCTGGTGCTCACCTGCATTTCAGGCTGATCCAATAGGATTGCAGGATCTACTCTGTCAAAAGCTGAGCTGGGATCCAAAAGAATTAAAACTGATCCGTCGGCAGCCTCAGCTGGAAGAAAGCGTTCATTAGTGGCTTTAACTCGCTCAGATTCTATGCCGTGACATGGAGGAAAACCTGATTGAAATTTATCAAACGTGTTGCAATTATTCATAAAAGATCAAAGAGGTTTCTCTTCAACTTAAAAAATGATCTATAGAAATACAAATTTGAATGACAAAACCAAACATGCAGTAAAACGCAGATCCGGACGGTGACATTTTTTACCTAAGGATAAACCTGAACTTACGGGAACCTTCCTCCTCCTGCAGTCTTCGTCACCCTGACCTGTGCGTTCCGATACGGACGGGAGGACCTGGACGTTCTCGGCCTGTCTTTCAGGAAGGATCTCTACATCTCCACCTTCCAGGTTAGAGCAGAGAACACTGCTGAGTAAAAAGGTTCATTTACTCCAGTACAAATCTAAGGTACTTGTACTTTCTGCCTCCTTCTGCTTTGGTCAGAACATTTAATGCGTTGGTAATAATTCTTTAGAATTATAGGTTTAGACAGTTATTAGACAGAACCAGCATAGAGTTACGTTTCAGTCAGTCTGTCCAACAGCCGTCTCTGTAACATCCCATGAACCTGCCCCAGCCCTCTGCAACGCTTCCTGCAAATCAGCCGTCTGTGGGCCCACTTTAGCTCAGAACATCATCTGAATGATCTGAGCTATATTATATCATATTTTACTCTCCAGGAGATATTTTACTCACTGGGGGGGATCTCTTTTAAATGGGATGTAAGTCCATATTCAATTTTAGAAGATCGATTAGGGGGATTATTCGTATAACGCAGGGGGTTTGGGGCTTTTCAGGCACGTATCCTTGCTGTCAGGGACGACAGTGTGGGCCTGGTTATTAGTGACCGTTCTTTACTGGTTCAAATGAGCTCCGCCTCCAGCGAAGACAACCGTAATAATCTAAAGTTACGCAACGATCAATCATAACTTTAAATGATTGAGTAATTCCCCAGATGAGGAATTAAAGCACATCTTATAGTTGAGATGTTTGCATTATGACTCTGGAGTAACTCTGACGTGCAGTGATGTATTTGCAGAGCGTGGCGTCGGCGCTTTTATTGAATACTCCCTTCAACATTATTCAGCCGTTGGTGTTTCTTTCATCTTCTGGTGAGTCTGTCAGAAGGACATCAAAGTTTCACTTCCTCGTCTGTGTCATTGCTCCCAGGCCTTTCCTCCAGTGCCAGAGGAGCGGAAGCCCAACAGTCGACTGCAGGAGAGGCTGCTGAAGAAACTCGGCCAGCACGCACACCCCTTCTACTTCACCGTGAGTCTCTAACACCTCCGCCCTCTAGAGGGAGTTTGTTTTCTGACTGGGGTCCACTTTGACACCGGGCAGAACCGGCAAAGTGACGCAAAATGCTTGAACAAATATGCCGGGGCGCTTGATTACATATGTAAGGTCCCGGGTTCACCAGTAAACAAACGTGTGTCCAGTCATTGAAAATGACTCGACCAGCTGATTCCATCTTACCCCCTCCTCTACATCGTCCTCTGTTAAAACCAGCAATTGCATGTCCTCTCTCACCACATCCAATAAACTTCCTCTTTACATTTCAACATTAATTGGGCTCTATAATCTATTTTTTTCGGTTTAAGGCATAAGCACATACTTGTGTTTCCTGTCGCTGAGCAGTGTCTTTAAAGTGCTCTTATTTTGAAGGATCTGACTTGATGATTAGCTTACGATCGGCCCTCCACACCGTGTTTCATAAACCCAACTGTATGACGTTTTCAAGGGAAAATAAAACTTTGTGAGCTCTGTTCAGTCCATTTTATGTTCCATGGTGGCTTTGTTCATCAAGACACGCATACGGTCACACAGGATTCATTTATCTTGTTGCCACAAGTTAATAAGTTGTGCCCTCTGTTGTTTACCTCTTTTAATCATTTACAATATACTCAGAGCAGTGTCTCGGCAACAAACCCTTTCTCAAGTTTAACTGACAAATACATACGTTAAGTGAAATCATTTATTTGTACAAATATGGTCGTGCTGTCCATGCTAACTCCATTAGCATTCATATGGCATTTCCTATAATATGTTAGCATTAAGCTAACGGCTCAAAAATTCAGACTTAACCCGGAAGCCTTTATATCTTATCTGAAGAACTCTTTCTGTCAAACTGAATGCTAACGCTCGAGGAGAGCAGAATAAAAGGACTACGTTTAACCGCAGCCTCTGATGTTCCCATCAGTCCACAGTGTGTGTCACTCTCCTCTGTCTATGCAGGTCCAGGGTCCATTATGAAATGACAATTGCACTTAATTCATGAAAATGTTTTAATTTAGATTTTTTGGGGGGAATGGGAAACATTGGTGTTTTAAACCAGAAGTTAAGATGTATGTAATTTCTTTTTTGTTCTTTCCTGTTTCAGATTCCTCAAAACCTCCCATGTTCAGTCACTTTGCAGCCCGGCCCAGAGGACACTGGGAAGGTAAGGCCCGCACGCCAACCTTAACAAAATCAGCTTGATCCTAATTGGGGACTTGGCATTTCCCCAGCAGCACAAACAGTACCAAAGGGGATAATTAACCGGTCTTAAGTCTGAAGGATGGTTTAGTCAGGAACACGCACGCACACACACACACACACACACACACACACACACACACACAGCTGACGTATTATCCCCTCACAGTATTTACCTGTATTCATAACACCAGGAACTAGTCCATATACGTTTGTTATTGCTGCTTCCCTCCCTTTGATAATTGTTCAAATGTAGATGAATGTGAAAGCAGCCCAGCAGGGTATCGTAAGACTCAGCAGTCAGACATAAATGGACCTGCATAGCGAGCCAGACTGTGTTCAGAGAGTTTGAGCAGCAGCCGGTTGAACTGTTACCGTGCTGACTGAAGGCGGCTTGAGTGCTGAACTTGTCCTCCCTCTCTGCAGGCCTGCGGTGTTGACTTTGAGATCAGAGCTTTCTGTGCCAAGTCGATAGAAGAGAAGATTCACAAGCGGTGAGTTCAGACCTGCAGGAAGCAGATGTGGACATCCAGAGGGTCGAAAACACGCCGAGGGAAATTACATTTTATTTCCAGAGCGATCGAGAACAGCTGTAAATTGATGATATGAGGAGGGTTTAAAAACTGCCACTTCCTCAGGACACTGGTTGGGGCTTCATGTTGTGGACGGTGTTTTTGATTCTGGGCTGAGGTCTAAGGCTCTGACGTGAACTCCCTGCGGACTAACTGATTAGTGATCGAGAGAATTTTGCTTGATTACATAACGTGCGTCAAAAAGCAGGGAGTCACTGGAGGAACCAGGATTAAAACGAGGGAGGAACCTCCCCCTCTTATTGTCTAAGCATGTGGCGCTCTGTGAAGTCTGCACACCGTAAACGTCTCTCGCAGGGACTGATTATAACACCTGTCACATGTTTCTGTCACCTATATGTGACGGTCTAATTATCTCTTCATCCCCCCCCCGTATGCCCCACCGCCCTGACAGCAACCCCTTCTATGATGATGTTGATTCTGTCGCCTTACTTTCTGGACCTGAGCCTGCGGGTTTCAAAGACAATGGACCGCCATTAGAGCCTGGTAACCTTTTATACACAACATCCATTCCTCCATTTTCTGTAACTTTGGGATGCGTCTGGGCTCTCCTTCTAGTAAACATTCTGACGGGCCTGGCTGATGGGAAGGAAGACGTTCTGCTTTCAAAGATTAGGGACTGGTGAAAGTTGTGAAAATGATGACGTCCTGCATGTTTTGCAAACGGCATGACGTCTTCTCTTTAGGCCGGTCCGCTGTGAGCCGTGTGTTTGATGGGGGCGGACATGTTGAACTTGTGTGCAGGAACTCAGTGCGTCTGGTGATCAGGAAGGTTCAGTACGCTCCAGAGAAACCTGGTCCTCAGCCAATGGTGGAGACGACCCGCAGCTTCCTGATGTCTGACAGGTCCCTACATCTGGAGGCCTCTCTGGATAAGGAGGTACACACACACACACACACTTTCACACACACACACACACTCTCACAGTATCTCTCTCACAAACACTCTCTCCCACTCTAACTAACGCGCTCTTTCTCTCACATGCACACTCTCTAACACACACTCACTCTCTCTCTCGCACATTCGCTATCTCTCTCTCTCTCTCTCTCTCAACCTCGCACTACTTCTCTCTCGCTCGCTCTTTGTCTCACCCTCACACTCAATAGCTCTCTCTCTCTCACAATCTCTCTATCTCACTCACTCACTCGAACACAGTTAATATCAGACACTGGTATTTAATGTACTGCTACACATTTTAATGTACTGCTACTACTGAAAAAAAAAATTCTGTATACTACTATGTTTTTAATATATGAAGCAAACAATTCTTACTTGACTCAAGCGGTACTTTGACTTCAGATCATGTCTTGTGTTTTAAATAGGATGCTTTTTCAACACTTATGATTGTCTTCTTTTCCCATGGTGCATCGTGAGCAGCTGTATTATCACGGAGAGCCCATCAGTGTCAACGTTCACGTCACCAACAACTCCACCAAAACCGTCAAAAGAGTCAAGATCTCCGGTGCGTCTGTCGGCGGTGGTTCATTAAAGCAGTGAGCAGAACCCCGAGCGCTTTTCTTGTCAACGGTTCTCTGCTAACAGTTCTGCTCTTCTCTCCGTCTCCTCTCTGCAGTGCGTCAGTATGCAGACATCTGCCTCTTCAGCACCGCCCAGTATAAATGTCCAGTGGCCCAGCAGGAGGCAGAGTAAGTCCCAGTTTAACGTCTCTGACCCCGTGGAAAGAACCCGCCCATCATCTGCTTTGAGTTTCAGCACAACTTTAATCATCCAGTGAATTCAAACGGGTTTGACGATGAACCGTCACTTTGAGTCCTCATTTACATGAGATCAGTCTGTGCTGAGTGGGCGGGGTTCACCTGAGCGCTTTGACTGACGGCAGCCTTGTTGTCGTCTCCACAGTGACCAGGTGTCATCCAGCTCTACCTTCTGCAAGGTCTACACTTTGACCCCGACGCTCGACAAGAACAGAGAGAAGAGGGGTCTCGCTCTGGACGGCAAACTCAAACATGAAGACACCAACCTGGCCTCCTCCACAATGTAAAACATACACACACACGCACACACACACGCTCACACAGTGTACAGGTGTGATGTCTGTCAGTGAAGTCACATGACCAACTTCTTCTGTTGTGTTTCAGTGTGAAGGATGTCACTAACAAGGAGGTTCTGGGAATCTTGGTGTCATACAGAGTCAAAGTCAAGCTGGTGGTCTCACGTGGAGGGTACGACACACACACACATACACACACACACTGCTGAAATCACTTCCTGTATACAGGCTCACTGGAACTCGGTTAATGAATCTTTTGTGGATGAGCAGGAATGAATATGTGTCTATAAATTATTTCAAAGTGCTTTAAATAAATGTCCATCCATTTATTGTCCTTCTATATAATTATGTATAAATATTTCTGGTGACTCATCTTGAAGTTGGGGAAGTTCCATAAAAACCTCATCACATTGTGACACGTCTGACTTTTAGCTCGGAGCTGTTTTAAAGAAGTTCAGGGGTGTGAATACTTTCTCACACCGCTGGTGAAAGCTGTGAAAAAGAACTTCTTAAAACGTAACTGTTTTCATTTATCCGTTATGAGGAGTGGATGCTTTATTTTATGGTTTATAACGTAATAAGTTTGTGTTGAGAAGTCTTGCCGTCTTCTTTTTTTTGCCTCAGCTTCCTGCTTCTTCCACTCACTTCTTGGTGTCGCTGTCAGTCACCATGGAAACAGTCTGCTTGTTGCCATGCTTTGCTTACAGTGCAGGCGTGTGAATGCACGTGTGTGTGTGTGTGTGTGTGTGCACGCTTGTGTTGTTCTGTGGATTATGACTGTGACGTTATTGACAGCGGTTAGTTACACAGGCGGATCATCCTGACGTCCTTCGTCTTCTCAGCTGTTCTGATTGCTGCAGTCCGGACTGACTTCCTGTCTTGTTTTTCAGGGATGTGTCAGTTGAGCTGCCTTTCATCTTAATGCATCCCAAACCTGTGGAGCTGCCAGTGTCCCGCCCACAGTCAGGTGACCTCACTCATGTCCAAACCCAGTAAAAGCAGAACCAACATCCAGCCTTTAGCCATGAGGATACCAGCCTCTTTCTGTTGAGCGCTGGATCTGCATGGAGATGAGACGCACTTTCCATCTGACGTTCTAACGTGTGTGTGTGTGTGTTTGTGTATGTGTGTGTGTTACAGCTGTGCCAGAAATGGACCCGCCCATCGACACCAATTTGATAGAATTTGACACAAAGTAAGTTTCAAGTCTTCACTAAAAATTAAAGTTTTAAAATGTATTTTATGTCGAGAAACGCCTCAACTAAAACCCTCATTATATCCCCCTCACCTGTGTGATGATGTCATCAGGGCTTATTGTTTTAATTGTACATGTAAACTAGAAAGAACCCTCAGAGAACACAAACCTCCACCAAAACACAACAGAACCTTAGGTTTAGGAAAACTTCCTCATGATTTCTCCATTAATATCCCAGTTATTACCAGACTAAATCTACCGACAACTCCAACATCTCTCCAAGTGTCTCTCGGATACTTTGCAGTCGCTCGTCTCCTGTGCCTTCCACTTCTGCGTCTCTGTTCAGCCCACTGAGCCCCCATCTCCACCATTAAAAGAACATCAAAGCAACAAATTAAGCACGTAACAAATTAAACACGTAACGTCACCAACATTAAATCACCTCTAGGTAAACTCCACTGTAGCATGGGGTGGGCTGTTTAGTCAGACATTATTTCCTGTTTACGTAGAGGCCCATATATGGCCGTTGAGGGCGGAATCTGCTCACAGGTGGTTCCACAGGTAACGGTGGGGTGAACTGCTCCTTTAACAGACCTTCTTTGTCCTCTCAGCAGCATCTCTCAGGACGATGACTTTGTGTTTGAGGACTTCGCTCGCCTGCGGCTCAAAGGCGCCGTTGACGACAAGGACGAGGACTGCTAGGAGCTCGCCAACCCCTTCATATGCCCGCTTTGAAAGCACCTGACACACACACACACACACAAACACATACACACACACACACACACACACACACACACTCTTCATGTTACATTCCCCGGTGGAGGGTATGGGTGAGGGCATGTTCGGATGGAGGCCTGGCAGGGCGGTCGGTGATGTTCTTCCTCTCTTGCTTCAACCATTGGTCACCGTTTTCTCCATCGGTCTTCTCCGTTTCACCTTTTTGCTGAAGGTTGACAGAAATGTTGAGCAGCTGCAGGACAGATGTTGGCGGTGTGGGTTGAATCTCTGCTGTTTTTTTCAGTTTTTTTCTTTAAAGACGGGTGGGCGGAGCTTATGAGGTTTAATGTGAAGAAAAGAGGATCGGCTGGAAAAAAAGACGCAGGAAGAGTTGCATTAGCAGCGTTCGTCCTCTTTTACTTTGAAATCTCGTTCAGGATGTCGGCCACTTCTGCGAGGAAATAGAATCTATATTTGAAACAAAACAAAAAAAAAAAATCCTCTGAACAGTCGAGGTCCGTGATGATCGCCGTTTTTCTCGTCATCTCCACGCAAAAACTGTAGACGCCGACATGAGGAAGAGGAGGAAACACACACACACACACACACACGCTGTCACAGCAGTCTTATAAAGCGGATGAAGTTCACCAGCGCTCACTCTCAACCCCCTCTGACCCCTGTCGGCCATATTGTTTGTGCTGTCGTCCCGTTCGGCGTCTTCATGAGAACCGTTCCAGCGCTGATGGAGTTTCCGTCCGTCGGATGTTAAAAATATCTTTTGTTTCTTTCAGTATCTTGGTTTCATTGGAATTGATTTTTCAGGAAATCCTAAAAATATCAAATAAAACACATTTATCACATGATTTTAAAAGTTAAGCTAAACGCTTCAGGCGCCGAGAAGGTTCTAGAGATAAAACCGTGAAATCTACCAAGTTATAGGTGATAAAAATACAGAAGCTCGAATGTTGACGGTTTAAAAAGAAGGGATCCGCCTGTTTATGGGCTTCAATCCGCATTTTCATTATTTAGTAACCGCCACCCAGGTTCTGCCCGTCTTGGCGGGCTTCATTCTCCCACCAGGTTTCCTGAAAGTCCATCCTGAGGTTCTGATCAGACAGACACCAGCGCTGGTCTCAGCTCAGCAGCAGGAAAACTCGCTTATGTCCTAAAACAGGTTGAAAAACTCGGAGGAGGAAATGGTTCTGAAACGGACTTAAAGGAAAACCAACTTTGTAGTCAGAACATTTTAAAGAAAAAGTTGTGATGTAATGAGAAAAGTTGTAACTTTGTCCAAATAAAAAACAAGATATTTGCGTAAAGAACGGATCGGGTTCCTACTGAAGCGCCTCCGGGTGCAGAAACTCGGCCGTCATCAGAACCAGCCGACGTCATAGAGGGGATTTTAAAAGGGACAGATGCTGTTAGAACAAACCTTCCAGATGTTAAACAGACAAATAAGCTACAATAAAATCACTGCAGAGGCAAAGGTTCTGCCTCTTCGCCGGGTTTCCATTCTTCATTCAGGGAAGTTGAGCTCCAGAACCTTTGAGTCGGGACGCCGCAGAGCGCGTCTTTCTTTTCTTTTTTTTATCAGGATCTCGTGTTAACATTTTCATCACGGTTGAAACAATGAGCACAAACTCTGATCACGCTGGAATCGTTCCGAAACTCTGTCACTCCACTGACGTCTGATCCTGATCCGATTTCGGGCCGGTCCGGATTCTCCTCCCTTAGTTCTGAACTATAACCGATGCCGAACTCGTCATGAGGCGATTCGGTGTGAATAGAAACAGGAAGTGGATGCCTGAGTCTGTGACTCTCCCACCTCGTCCTCATTAAAGGGAAATACTGCTGTTTTTTGTCTATTATCATCATCTCTGCTCAAACTTCCCTCCGACCCACTAAAACCCGTCCTCAAAACGCATCTTCAGTAACTCCTGGGATCTGCTCCGTGCCTTCCACTCCTCTCAAACGCCTCGCCCTCCTTCATGTCTCTGATTCCTGTGGCGGTTTGAGACGCTTGATCCTCAGCCGGAAACTAAAGAGGAAGCTTCTCGCTGAAAAAAGGGAAGAAATGCCAATTCTAGTAACGTCATAATTCAGTGTTTTATTCTTTCCCGTTTATTCTTTTCATCAGACCGTGACTAAAATACTGATGAGGTTTTTTCTTTGTTTAAACTACGTAATAAAATCAGTTTGATTTCAGTCGTCTGACTTAAGGTGCTAGATATTTGCCAAATATTGATTATTTTAAGATAACTGATTAATTCAAGTATAATTGTAGATCTTTTAAACCGGTGTTTGTCTAAACTCTGGATATACGGGCCCAGAATGATTGGCACCCTGAAGAAATGTATTAAAATGATGGAAGAAAATGTCTTTATCGTCTCTTCCCATGACTTTGACGTCCAATTCACAAAAATCTAACCTGGAAGTCAAAAAAAAAAAACACGTAACACTTTTATGATAAAACAAATACGTGTGCCAAAACACTGACACGTATGATAATAACTAATCTGCAGAAGAAGAAGCGGCCCATGAGGTCGGAGCTCAGAATCCTCTGGAACCACAAAAGTCCAATCTGGTGTCGATTTATTTGAGTTGCTTTTTAGCACAAAACTTTTTGTCGGTAATATTTTTGACTTAATGTCGTAACAAATCATAATAACCCCCCGGGATGAGCTGGAGAGTGTTGCTGGGGTCTGGGTTTTCATTCTAATCCCTCTGCTCCCGCGATCCTAGCCCAGACAAAAAATAAGCGGATGATGAGTGAATGTTGAACTATAACCTTTTATTCCCGTCTGGTTTAAAAGCAGCGTGTTTCAGCACAACTTTAAGTTTGAGCGGCTGAATGACCGTTTGGACGTGATTCGGAACGTTGAGCCTCAAATCTCCTCAAACCAAGTTTTTCCTGGAATATTAAAGACTTTTTTTTTCCTCCATAAGAAACCAAAACAACTTGTAAACTTTACTGACTTTTTGTCTCATTTCAAACATTTGGATGTCTTTATTTTCATCGCTGCGTACTCCGACGCTCGATCCCCGTGACAAAGAACCAGTCAAAGCCGATCAGAAGAGCCAGACACGGCCTTACGGCCGTTGGGGGCAGTAAAGAGATGTAAATAAACCAATCAGCACCAGTGTTTCCCTCCTGATCCTCCGACCTCTGGACAATTTCAGCCGCCTCATCTTCTCCCTCTTCATTCTTTAAAACTCGACGGCTGAAAGTTTCTTTCCTCGCTTTAAATCTACAGTTTCCTGTTTATTCCCCCTCTCTAAGCTGCACAGTTGAACATTTCACACGACACCAGAGCACTGCACTTTGATCGGACCACACAAACCCACAGAACTGCAGACGGTTTTTCTGTTGCTTATTTCAGGAGACGAAGAAGAATGTTAACCCTTTTTTTTTTTTTAATAGTTTTTTTTTGTCTCCGAACAGTTTGTTGTGTTTCCGAAGCTTCACACAAACCATCAACCCTTTTTTAAAAATTATTTTAAAATCTATAAACTGCCAAAATTCCCTCCCTTCCTCCTTCGCTCAGTCACTGAAGCTGCGGCCGTCACCAGAAGGGAAGAAGCATGATTTCTAGTTTTATTTTTCGAGCAGTGCTGTGAATCGTACGAGCTGTGATTCTGTCCTTATTTTGTCGTGCATATGTGGGGTAACTTTTGCTAAGTGTGAAAATATTTTGACACGTGCCACGCCCCGGCCTGTGCGATGCTTACCATAATGTCTATAAAACAGGAAGTGATTTCTGCTGGTGGGAAGAACACCACAGAAGATAGAGTTCTGATTATTATGCTTCTGATTATTATTATTATTATTATTATGGTGACTATTATTATTATTATTATTATTACTTCTACTGTATCATCAATGCGACCATGATTATTCTCATAATCATTTAAGAGTCTATTGTTTTGCCATGTATTTTTTATTTTGAGATTTTTATTTTAGTTTTCTTTTTATTATTAAAGGCAAAATGAACTAACAGATCCCGCTGCTGTCTGGTGCTTTTAACGTTGGTACACGAGTTCTTTTTATAATAGAGAGCTTTTAGTTAAACATAGACATACGCTGTCATCTCTGCCAGCAAAGGTACAATCCTGAAAAGCCCCCAGCCCCAGCATTGGACTTCCCATCCCCCTGATTGAACACTTCAAATTAAATGTGACTCATTAATAATCTCGAAATGTCCATAGTGACTCAACCTGACCATTTCTATTTAGTCAGCAGTCTGTTCTAGGATCAGATCCCATAGTGACTCAATGATGAAGATAAATACAGTTAAACTGGTTTTTCTGAGTTCAGGGATAAAACAGGACAGATTTCCTGGAGTCGATTCATAGGAGATAACTTTAAACACAACTGGATTCAAAGTTGGGAAGTTAGGAACATGAAACTGTTTCCCACTAGAAGCCCCCCCTAATGAGTGAAATCTGAACTATTATAGTAAAAAAAAAATATATACACACACACACACAGGATGAATTCACTTGTGTACATTCATATGAGCCATTTTGGACATGATGGGACTCATTGTAGGGAAGTAACGGTCTAAAAAAGGCCTTTTGTGCAAAATGAACCCTAGTGTCGGAACCAGACAACTTTCATTTCCCAAACTCAATCCAGTTCTTCCTCCAGTCTAATTTGTGAGTATAAAAGCCACTGAAAAAAAAAAAAGAAGCTACATATGTATATGTATATATATATGTATGTATATATATGTGTGTGTATATATATATATGTGTGTGTATATATATATATGTGTGTGTATATATATATGTGTGTATATATATATATATATATATACATATGTATATATATATATATATATATATATACGTATACATATATATGACGCCCAATTATTTTATTTTATACTAAAGTTTTACAGTTTGCCGTGAGTTGGGTCTTCAAAGACACCATAGTTCCGACTTAATCTGCACTTCAACGAGAGAAAATTCACACCACACGTTTCAAAGTTCAAGATTTCATGACATGAAGCTCCCGCTTCAAACCTTTGGGTAAAAAGGTACAGAATTGATGATATCCATTACGTCACATCCTGTTCCGACTTCTTCTACTATAGCAATAAAGAACACCAACCTTTGCTGCCACCTAGTGGTTCAAGTATGTACGACTCCTGTCACTACATTCATTTTGCTGGGCCACATAATAATAATAATAATACATTTAATTTATAATGCACTTTACATTTGGATCAAATCTCAAAGTGCTACAAAGTAAAAGCAGATAAAAGCATAAATAAAAAATAAAATAATAACTATATAAAAGCCTTACCAA